>CM021703.1:37920243-37934174 GCA_011074415.1 Stictonetta naevosa | reverse complement strand
GGGCACGCTGTGCGCCCGGAGCTCCGTCTGCTGCGAGTCCACGCTCCCCGCGTTGCCCATGGCGGCGGCGGCGGCGGCGGCCCCTCCGCGCTGCCTCCGCGCTCCGGCGCCGCCGAGCCAGGCGGGCTCGGCGCCCCGCGGTCGCCCTCTAGCACCGACGGCGGAACGCCGCCGCGCCGCCGCCCGGCATGGCTCGCCGCCCTCGCCCTCCCCCCGGGGCGGGCTCGCTCCGGCTCCGGCTCCTCCGGCTGCGGCTCCAGCTCCCCCGCATGCCGCCCCGCGGCCCGCACAAAGCCCCGCTCCGCCCCCGGCCCGGGGCGCGCTGGGACTCGTAGTCCCGCCGGCCCTGCTCAGCCCCGCCGCGACCCTCAGCCCGGCCCGGCCCGGCCCGGCCGCCCCCGGCCTCCATTTTACCTCACAAGGGCGGCCCGGGCTGCCCCGAGGGGATCGCCTCAGTCGTCCCCGCACGGAGACGGTGGTCTGGGGAGTCCAGCCCTGTTTCGGGGCACCCAGCCGTGGTTTGGGGCGCCCAGCCACGGTTTGGGGTGCCGTGACGGGAGTTGGGGTGAAGATGCCGCCCTTGCGGCCCTGAGCCTTGTTTGTTAAGAGCCACGCGAGCTGCGTAAGGGATTTTCAGGGAGTCCTCCGGGGCCTCGCTTTCCAGCCCCGCAGACTGCGTTTGGGTTTTGTGAAGACAGCAGGATGGGGTGATGAATAAATCCCAGAGTTCAAGGTGGCACTGCCTGAGCGAACCTGTAACACGACGGCACAGCTTCGGCGTCACCCCGCAGATCGCCCATGTCCCCCGTGCATCAAAGCCGCCCTCTCGCCAGATGTTGTCTGACTCTTTTACCATTTCCTGTGAACTCTCTCTGGACCAAAAAGATCACGATGGTCAAGCCCAGACCCCGTTAATGCTTGGAGCTGGGCTGCTCTTTGTTCACCCCGTGGCATTACAAGCACTAGCCACACAGCGAGGTGCCTGCCACGGGTTTGAAGGAAAACTCTGCACCTTGGCCCAAGACGGCATTGACCCATTTGGTGACCCCGCTGCAATGCCCTGATGCTGTTTTATCCTCCATCTGAGGCCTGATTCCTTCCCTGCCACCCAGCTGGCAATCCGTATCCCTGTTTTACATTAGCATTCAATTGCCCTTCCAAAAAGGAACAAGTTTAACTGAGCCTCACCGTCACGAGGGCACGCTCACTGCCTCCTGGCCCGTTCTTGCTTTGGCATTGCGGAGTAGGGGTTTGCACATGCATCCCTTTGGTGCACGGTGCTGTGCCAGCTCGCCATTACGAATAACATTGCAAACATCATTAAAGGCTTTCAGCCTCTACGTGCGCAGTTCTGCATTTCTGCTGCCAGCTGGTTCGGGAAAGTGAGTGAATCTCATGAATCAAATTGCACCAGGATTCACCAACGCTGTTACCTGGCAGGCAGCTGTAAACGTACCGGTGCGCTCCGCAAAGGGGTTTGGCCAGATCCATCAGCTTCTGCTGGGATATGGGAAATTTTTGGCTTTGCCTGGTAGGAGTTGGTAACTATCCATGTGGAGATTCACTTGGGGGGAAAGAAAAGCAAGAAAATGTGCTTGAATATTTAGCAACAGGAGAGCGTGGCACGACTGGAAACATTCTTGTCCAACAGACAAGAATTTCTTAAAACTGCTAACAACCTAAAATGCTTACAACATCCTTAACAAACTATTTTTTTTTAAACTCTGTAGACCGGCCTTTAGTTAACAAAGCTTCTCAAGACCCCTGTGAGATAAGGGAGCATCAGAGTACCACAGACGAGGGCAGGGGGTCAGGGTGCAGGGTGACACAGAGCGTCTGTGGCCACGGGTGCTCTGTTTGCCCAGCAGCAGACCTGCCTGTGCTGCAGAGCATTCCCCATGCCCCGGCTGCCAGTGCAGAGCAGGACCACGAGAACTTAGTTTTCTGAATGAGGGGAAATCATCTCAGCGTTATTAAGTCCCTCTGGACGAGGCAAGACATTCGGGGACCGGGAGCTGCTGCTAGCCATGCATACCTGGGGAAGGGGAGGATAACGGCAGGTCAAACTGCATTCCTTGGCTGGCATTGAGGCAGGGAGCCACGGGCTGTCCTTCAGCCGCTTCAGCTCCAAATCATGCTATAAGGCATATTCCCTTCAAAACCGGGCTTGCCAAATTTTTAATGGAGCTAAGCATCCGTGCGCACGGTGACTGTTTACCATAAATGCAGTATGCACAAAGGGAAGGAACTCTTTTAAGAGAACAAAATGAATTTTGAACAATTTGTTGTAGTCCGTCGCTGGGGTGCCAACATTTGCAAGCATTAAAATCAGCGCGGCAGCGTTGCTGAATAAAAAGCTATTTAGCTCGCTCACGCTTAAACTAAAGAAATTATTCTGGGATAAAAAATAATTAACAAGACCTCAGTTTTGCAATTATTTATTTAAACTAGATAGCCAGCTACAGCATTTCTAGTTTCCAGAGCTCATCCCAGGCCCCGAGCTGTTCACGCTGGGTGATGCCACCAGGGTGTCACTGGCTGAGCCGGGGTTAACGGCCACAGCAGCTCCGCAAGGAGCCATAATCGCATGTGGAATTTCACTGGGGAATGAGACAAATACTTCCCAGCCTTTACCGAAGCGATCCATCCGATAGCTCTGTCACCAGGATCTCCGCGTTAAAACAAAGCTGGAAGTTTGGGTTCAAGGCTTCCTTAAATTCCTCTGAACTACTGCACTAAGAGCGCTCTATGAGGCCTCGTTCTCCCCAGTGCTCAGCATTTCCCGGTGGATCCTGAGCTGACATTTCTGTGGGCTTCCAGACGAGTTGATTTAACGCTTTTGAAGCTGGAGGGTCAGTGTCAGGCTTTAATAAATAGCCAGGTACTGGCTCAGCAATGGCAGAGGTAGTGTTCATTCATAACAGAGATGTACTGCGACCGCAAACTCCACCGTGAGCTGAGCGCGCACGCTTCAGAAGAGATTATTGATTGCAGCACGGTGACGGCTGACCTTGCCTGGAAGACTACAGAGGACTTCTTCCATAATAAATGGGAAAAAGAAAAAAAAAATGGATTCTGAGAATAGCCTTTTCAGGGAAAATCATCTTCTGGGGTGATACCCTGCTGACAGGAAATCGGGGCCTTGACAGATAGTCTTTATCTTTGCGCACATCAGCTGTTAAAGAGGAGGAGGTTTCAGTGGGGCTGCCGTGTTTTACCCAGTACGACGTATCTGCTGATCTACCTCAGTGCCTGTTAGCCTTGTATTTGTAGAGATTTCCTCCAGGTACCAGAACCCTGCCTTATCTCCCCCCAGCAGATTGCAGAAATAAGTTGTGAAATAATGGTCGGGCCTGCTGGACTTAACGGTATTGCAGGTTATCTCCGCATGGTACATGTTTTGTTTGAAAATCGATTAAATACAGATCTATAAACCACCTGGAGCCCGAAAAGCCCGCAGTCACTCTGAAGGGCCTTACTGATCGCCACGCTGACTTCTTTTCCGCAGGCGCCTGTACGTCAGCACCCAAAGCCTCATCGCCTTTATCCTACCTCCTGCCAAGGCGGTGGGCACGTCCCCGCTCTGCTAATATCCCCCTCCGTGCCCGTGTCCACAGCCTCCTCGCACGAGCCTGTTCCTGCACCCTGCGCCGAGATCTGAGCCTGTGACAGCAGATGCAAACGGCCCGAGCCCCAGCACGCCGAGTTATTAGGCTCATCTCTTGTTAGCCCTCTGATTTCTCTCTGTTCGCTGGAAATCAGATTATTAACTTTGAATCTGATTTACTCGCAGCAGCTACGCTCTGCTGTAACGGTGCTGACGTCCTTGGACTCGCTGCCAGCGCTGGTCTGGGGAGCTCAGAGGCAGCGCCCTGGAGCCAGGCGGTGACATGGGCAGCGGTCGGCTCTGCTCAGAGCGTCCCGACGTGCTCCAGACACAGCATCCCCGCATCTCTGGGCGCAGGGACCTGCAGCCGCTCAGCCCAAGAGCCGCTGGCACAAGGATTTTGCATCCCTCTTCCGACCCTTTACTTATTTCTTAGAAATATTCAGGCTCGCTCACCGAGGCAAGGCTGCGTGCGCGGCAGAGCCGGCGGGGACGCGGCAGTGAGAGCTCTCTCTAGAGTCCAGAGAGTGCAACTCTCAGCGTGAATCCAAACACGTGCATTTGGCAGAAAAGCTGCAGTAACGGCAAACAACCCGATTTCTGCCTCTGTTGGTTCATTGACCTGGGCTTCTGCAGGTGAGGCAGCGCTGGTTTGGCACAGCCGCAACTGCTCACCGAGAGCAAAGCTGCCTGGCACTGCAGGATGCATCCCGGGGTATTTTTAGCAAAGCTCCGATCCTCCTGCTTTCCAAGACAGCTAGTCTGAGCCACCGGCCCACGGTCTGGGGAAAAATTTGGTTACAGGGAGCAGCATGAGCATTTGGTCCGTGGGATGGAGCGCAGAGAGCGTCTGCTTTAAAACATGTCCCCGGGAGATGTACTCACAAACACGGGGTGCTCGCTCATCTGTCACCAGGATCCTTAGAAATTATCAGATTTATGGCTAAGTTTTTCCATGCACTGTACAGATCTGCAGGCTGTGCTCTCCCCAGCACGCAGAGCCCCGCTGGCACACCACCTCCGCACCCTGCTTCCCCGTCCCCATCCCCTCCCGCACCCGTCGGGGCTGGAGCATCGCCCAAAGCGCAGCAGGGAGAGGATCCCCCGGGCAGCACCAGCCCGGATGGGTGCAGAGCTCCCCGCGTGTCCCCAGCCTCCAGCCACGGGCAGGGGTCCCCGCAGCAGCCCCAGCATGGCGCAGGAGCCCCGTGTCTGGCCCGATGGCGTCCCGCTCGCAGCAAATGTCCCGCGAGTGTTGTCCTGTGGCGCGGCTGGGAGCTCGCCGGGGGTTTACGGGCAGGAAGGCGGGCAGACAAAACCCAACTTCTGAGTTCCCAGAAAGGCAAAGAATGGAAAACGCTCGTGAAAATGAGATAATGGAGCAGAAAATCATGGGAGGGGCTGAGTCAGTATTTGATAGCGCTCGTAGCTGGGTGTAAAGCAGCACTTTCTGAACGCGGCTGGAGACGGAGGCTAGGCGAGATGTGTGTCTGTGCGCCTGCCTGTCGCTTTCAGGCTGCAGGGACCGTGGCTATCAAAGGAGCCTCAGAGCCATTGTCAAGGCGGGGACGTTTTCTGACCTCGGCGGATTGTTTTTATTAATTGCAAAAATGCTTCTTCTCCCCTTGCCTCCCCACAACGCCTGCCAGCGTGTGGGTCCCGGGACCGAGCTCCGGCGGCTCCGCGGCCTCGGCTGGCCGGTGGCCGTGGGACAATGGCAGCATTGTGCCGGGCCGGGAGGCGAGCTCGGTGCACATCCACGCCGCGCTCGGGCGTCAGCGTCGCACAAGTTGCCATTGTTTTGCCCCCAGAGCCTCCCGACAAAAGAGCTCCCGAGGACTGTTAGGCAAGAGGAATAAAATTAATTTATTTTTTTCGGCCAATAGAAGCCATTTAGGGGCCGTAAATGAGTTTCAGAAGTCAGGAGAAAAATATGGATTTCAATTTGCAGGGCTGATGACTAACATTCATCTCTCGGCGAGGAGGGGAGGGGTTGCGAGCACTGGGCTCGCTCAGTCCCTGCAGCACCTTGCCCAGGCCTTGCACATCAGAGCAGGCTCCCTGACCTCCCCGTACCAGCTTTGAGCTCCCAGCAGACACCAAGGCAATGCAGATGGCACCGTTTAAGGACAGAGCAAAGGTTTTCCGTGTGCAGCTGTAGCCTGCGAGGTTCCGCCTTGTCCCACCAGGAATGCAAGGCCAAACTCGGATCCAAAGGGGTGTCCCAGCTTGGCAGGCCTGGTCTCCAAACCGCTGGTCTGAGCTCCAGCAGCCTCGGTGGTGGGTCCGCAGGGGAGCGTAGCACGGCTCGGACACACCTGGAGCTCCTGAGCTGCTCGGCGTGCTCTGTCTGACCATCGCAGCTGTACATGTGCTAGAACTGATGCGTGCAGCAGAGCAGCCCCGGGAGGCGCTTCCAGAGGCCTCCTGCCCCTGGAGGAAGGCTGGTGGTTTGCGCTGGCCGCGGCTCGCCGGGCACCCCAATATCGGGACGCACCGCGCCTGGTCCTGGGCCGGCTGCCGGCGAGGGAAATCACCCTGGGAATGAAGCCGTGAGACAGAGAACACGGGTTTCCTCGTTATTAGTGGCATAATTAGAGCGTGTTTCCCAGAAAACAGGATGGGGTGACAAATTGGCCCTTTCTTTGCGTGGTGCAGAGCCCAGGCTGAGCCGGGATGTGCCCGTGTGCGTGCCTGCTGTGTGTCTGCTGAGACGCGTGTCTGCATATGCATGCGTGTCAGATCTACAAACTTCATGTTTCAAAGGAAACGAAGCTGTTGCTAGAGAAAATATTTACAGATGGGTAGCAGTCGCTACACCCTTTTGGCTGCTGTTTGAGTGCTTGCCTTGCAAATCGCATCGTTCAGCCGCAAAAGCAGGCCGAGCTAGCGATTACTGCCTGCGACCGGAGACGGGAGTGGAGTGTGACCAGCGGCCGTGCAACGTGCTGGGACGTGTGGCAGGGAAAATGCTTGCTCAGGAGGGTTTTGAGCAGCGTCCTGACACGGACTGCAGCAGCGTTATCTGAAAGCCATTTATCGGAGCACTTCTCCGTACCCCACGGCTGCCCCAATCCTGCCGACTCAGCTCCCCTTTGTTTTGCTTCTCTCTCCTTGCTAGCGAGAACAGAGATGCTGCAGTGCATGGCTGGGGGGGTGACCTCAGCCTCGATGCCAAACGGATGACTAAAATGAATACAGCAAGCACAATCCATTGTCTTCTCGCTGAAATGCCAGCTTTGTTCCACGTGGGGCTGCCGGCTTATCGGGATAACCCCTTCGATGCTGCGCCGAGGTTCCAGCCCTGCAGCCCGTGGGCCGACATTAATTCCGCCTTGCCGAAAGCCGCGGTGTCACCTAAAGGCTCGTGTTGTACCTTGCCAGGAGGGGCAGTGAAGGAAGGGCTCCGCCTGGGGACACGATGGAGAGGGCGTGCGGTAGAAGGCTGTGCAGCCACGGGCGGTTACTCGCTAATTCTCGGCAGCGGTCACGTTGTGGGGTCCCGGACTGGGTTGTCCGTGCTGTCCGTGGAGCAGTGCAGGTGCAGCCTCCGAGCACGAAGAGCCCAAAAGGCCAGGCTGCAGGGTGCTCCCCCCAGGGCTGGTGCTGCTCCCAGTCACAGGCTCCCTGCCCAGGGCCGCGCTGCGGGCTCGCCGCTGCCAGCCTGGCCACGTCCTCCTGCGGGAGCCACGAGCAAATAAACAACCAAACGCCAAGAGGATCCACCCCGGCCAGCTCCGAACATGCCTTCCCTGTGAAAAATGGGGCAGAAGAGCCGTCGGTTTTTCGCGGTGTGGGTGTGATTAATGAACTGCATCACAGGACACTTTGATCCGTCTCCTGTTTGTGAAGGAGAGTCAAAAACAAGAAGGGCTGCTACCCTTGGTGCTTCTGTAATTTTGTTAATCATGGAAACCAGGGAGGCTTTTGCATAGTCAGCACTTGCATGCATTAGAAAACATATTTGCAAAACACAACAACACTCGCTTTCATATTCCGAAGGCAGAGAGCATATCCTAGTTGGCAGAGAGCTCAAAGGAAATTTATGAAGACCCAAAAAACCTTGCAGGAATTTAATTAAACTTGAGTGTTGCTACCACTCACACGTATCTGCTTATACGGTGTCATCTCCAGGCGAAGCTGCTTCCCTGCTCGTGGCTCTGGGTTTTCCAGGCTCGGCAGTCCGGCCACTCGCTGCCACCCATGCGGGGCCCGCGCCAGGCCCGCAGGCCCATCCTTTGCCCCCCTCACGGCCCCAAATGTGCAAGCAGAATGGAAAGAAATGGCTTTTTGCCCCAAATCGATTAATGGGCTTGTGCTCTCGGTCCTGCGCAGGAGCAAGCAGAACCTGCAGCTGGAAAATAGCATTTTTTGTTCATTTGAATTTGGTTGGGGCTGTGTACAGGCTGTGTCTCCGCTGCCTCTCGCACCCAGCACGCCGTGCTCAGTGCCCGCGGTGCCATCGTCCCCACCGCCACCGGCCGCTGGCACGCGGTCCCAAACGCCACCCAAACGCCAGGCGCTCCCACCGGACCCGTCGCTGGGTCACCGCCTGTCCTTCACCTCACCTTTGCCCCCGGCCACGCAGTTTGGACGCTTTTAGCGTCTTTGGAGGCGATTAACATTCCAGCCAGCCCTGCCCACCTCCCCCAGGCCCCGGCCCCAAGCACGCCCCAGCCCCAGGAACGCCTGCCCCGAGAAATTGGGGTGAGCCCCAGCGCGGGGCAGCCGGGATCTGGCCGTGCCCGGGGAAGGCAGAGAGAACGTTTATGGAAAGGGAGGAAATGAGGGGAAAATTTAGGCTGGATTTAAAAATTAAAGGTTTTTAATTAGTGAATTCTTTAGCGAAGAAGAATTTACATTGGCTAGTATACGATTCCTCATTGCTTAAGGGATTTAAAACCAGACTGCTCTCTGCTCCAAAAAAGTGCTATAAGCAACAGTTCTTTGCTTATAATGAACTGGAAATACTGGCAAGGCTCCATCCCCTTCAAATATTTTCCCTTGTATCTTCGGAGGTTAAAATAAATTATTCTGAGATGTAACAGATGTAGAAGGCAGTCAGTGACATTCCTCCGGCTTCCCTAGCCCAGCTTGCCTTCCTCTGCAGCACACAAGAGGCAGCAGTGGTTGCTCACGGTGACGGGCTGCCCGCGACGGAGGTGCCACCGCGGTGCCCCAAGGCTGTGGGATGCGGCGCTGGTGGGACCTGCCCGCTCGTGGAGCCCCAGCCCCATCCTGCCGGCAGCAGTCTTCTTAAACACCTTCTTCTGCGGTGCTCTAACCGCAGAGCTGCTCCGTGCACGAGGTTTTGGAGGAGGTGATGCTCGGCATCTGGCCGGTGGCTGTGCACGTAGAGCCCGGCTGCACCTCCGCTGTCCCCGCTGCGCCCCAGGGCCGGCCAAGCCGTCGCCACGGCCCATGGAGAGCGTCGAGCAGGTCTGTTTCTGGGACAGCAATGAACTAAGCAAGGTCATTTCAATCACCACGGGATCTCCCGTGATGTATGTCAGCTCAGATGTGTTTACTCATTAGGCCCATTTGTCTGCGTTCTGGCAGATGGGGCTTCAGCGTGGACCCCAGCCCCACCGCGGGGTTTGGGCTGGGGGACCTCAGAGCCCACCCATGGGCAGGGACGTCCCCAGGTCCCTTTCCTCCCTGTAGGTTCTGAGAAAGAGAACGAGTGATGCAAGGAACGGCGTTGGGATGATCCATCCGGCATTTGGTGGGGCAATACATGACAAAATGCTTTCAAAAACTGGAAGCCTCGCAGCTCAGCCGCCGCCGGGAGTCAGCGCTGCGGCTGCCCGTGAGCAGGCTGAGAGCTGCAGCCTTTGCTGACGACACAAACAAGCCGGGCAGCGGCAGCCCTCCATAATTCCAGCAGCTCCCCCAGACCCTTGGCGCTGTGCCTTTTTTTTTTTTTTTTTAACAAATGCCAGAAGCATTTTCAGTAGAAAAATGGAAGTCACCGGTGGCCAAACCACCAGATTTGCGCTTTGGGTCCGTGTCCTAGTGGGGTGTCAGCGCTGGCTGCTGCAGCAGGGGGAAGGGGCTCGCAGGGCAGCTCCCTGTCCTCTGTGCATGCCCCGGGCACCGGGCTCCTGCTACCTGCACGAGCGTTGCCGTGCATGCGGGACGTTGCCTCCACCAGGGCCAAACCGGCTGCTTCAGCCAACAGCTCCAGGGCAAACCCGCTGGCCGTAATTTGTGTGGGATAAGGGAACCAGCTCAAATTGAGCAGAATTGGTTCCCCTGCTCCAGCCAACATTTCCGGGCGGCTTTGCTCGCAAGCCATGCGAATGCGGCACGAAAAGAGAAGCAAAAGAAGGACGACGCTGGCTGAAAACAAACGAGCTTTCTGCTTTTAAAAATTATAAAATAAATTCAGAATGCTTTTTTTTCAATTCGCTGTCAAATGCTAGCTGGGTTTGCAGCGATGGGGGGAATCATGCAGCTGGAGCTCCCAGGACGGCGGAGGGAAACGCTGTTCCCAGCCCGCCTGTGTGATCATGCCCCTGCGGTGCCTCTTCCAATTTAAAATCATCCATTTGTGAGGTTAGAAACGGGCAAATTGCTCATTATTTTCTGCTCGTAACCCTTTTTTCATTTGCGGATGTCAGAGTAGTTTATAAACATGAATTCAGCCACAAGACAGCCACGCAGGGCCTATCCTATCCTCTCCTACTTGTCGAACGGGTGTGCAGTCGCAGGCAGATCCGGCCCAGTTTGCCGGGAGAGGACATTTCCTACAGTTTGCAGAATTTCCTTTCAGTCCTCCCGTGGCAGGTTTGAAGTACAAAAAAATGCAGGGCAGGGAAACTGAAGGAAACGTTTTCTCCGAGACACACTTTTAAGGGAAATTCAGGCGGTTTTCTTCGATGCAGAGTTAACTGCAGACTGCATCAGTGCGGCATCGCTGATCCTGACGGGTGAGCCAGGAGCATCCTGGCGGCACATCGGGGTACCAGGGCAGGCCTCTGCTCTTACGGGTACCACGGGATGCTGCCTGTACCCACAACAGCAAAAAAGCCACTTCCCTCTCCGCCAGCACCCCTGGCTGCCAGAGAACCTGCAGCTTGGGGTAAATCCTGGAAAATGCACAGCTGGAATGAGCAGACTTGTGTTGCTCGCTGCACACGGGGGCTCATTTTTGTCGGGCTCACTCATTTGTCCCAGTCCCTGTCTCGTGAAGTCCCGAGTCTCTCTTTGACACGGGTCTGTTTTGGTTTGGTTTGGGGTTTTTTTGCTGAAGAAGTGGAACAAGACTGGCAGCACCAACCGGATGCGTTTTGTACTGTGAGATCAGCTGACTGCTGAGCACACATTAACCGTGTGTGACCGTGTCCGTCTGACACAGTGGCTGCCGGGCCGGGCGGCTGTTTTCTCTCCTACTTCAGCATCCATAAAGGCGGGTGTAGGAGCTGAGAAATAACTAAAAATGTACGTTTGTGTGCTCGGTGCTGCCCTGCTAATTATGTGCTTCAAGGCACAGTGTGTCCCGATGCTCGGTCCTGAGTTGGGATGAGCACCCCGAAATAACGCGCAGCCTTGCTGCCCAGCACCGAGCTCTGCACGTCTGCACGCACAGCTCTGAAAAGCACGAGCAGCCTCAGAAGGGTTCCTCGGAGTCCCAGCACGCCCAATTCCCCCTCCTTTGACATTACCAGAGCTGCAGACAGGTCCCGCTCTGACCCCGGCCCCGCAGGAAGAATCGCTTACACACCGTCTGGGCGCGAGCTGCCACCGGACAGCGAGGTGCAACGCAGCGTGCCGGCGCTTCGCTTCCCATCCAGGGCGCGGATGCGTGCGCTGAAAGGACGTTGAACCCGGGGGCTCGTCAGAGGAAGCATGGTGGCTGGTATAAGAAAGATAAATAACGCTGTGAAACAACAGGTACAAGGAAATAAAACTTTTAATTGGAAAAAAAATAATCTATTTCACTTAACATCAGCTTGATTCCAAGTGTATTGCAATAACCACCCATGAAAAAGCGTCTAAGTGCTTGCATGAGGCAACTCGAATGCTTAAGCTGTACAACAAAAGCAAAAAAAATAACAGTAATGAATCTAAGTCTTTAAACAGTGAGGGCATGTTGCATTTAAGTGGCATCAGGCTGCCTATAAAGTAGAAGTCACTGTTAAAAACACTCTGGCTTTTCCAAACTTGTTTCAAGCAGTGTTTTCGCATGCAAAGGCACGAAGGATAGCCAGGCTGCTCATCTGTTGCGCAGAAAGCAGTAAAAATGCAGAATGCTCACACATGAAAGCGTGCTGCTCTCCAGCTTCCCTCATCACAAGCCTCACCTAACAGAAAAATCAGAAGGGCTGAGGGGGAGAGAGTCTTCGCGTGGACATCTTGAAATGCTTTAGCAGAATTATTTTCAGCATTTCTCTGCTTAATCAGTTTCTCTGTCTGCATGACTCCTACACAGAGCACCAAGGGAGAGAGAGCATTAGAAAAAGAGGAAAAAATATTTCAGTAAACCACAAAAACTGGCAAGTAAACCAGGGGGCAGCTGGGGAAATACAGAGAGCCCAGTCAGTTACAAAACAAAGCTCAAAGTCTTAGCGAGTCACTTCTGGGCTTTTAGGCAGGAGGGAAAAGCTCCCTAAGTGCTACCCAAGTTCTTTAAAAGCAAACATTTTGGACAATATTAATTGTCCTTCAACACATCTGTTAGAGAAGTCAAGGCTTGAAATTAAATATTATGACAACGCATTGTTATAAAAGGGACGTGGGAAGCTGAGAGGGGGCCCCTTTGATGTGTGACAGGGCAGCACAGAGCGAGAAGCAGCCGATCCGTCGCTGATACAGGGGCCTGCAGGTGGTCCTCGTGACACGAGGGGGCACGGCCTGCTCGCTGCGCGGGGGGAGCACACTGCCAGATTTGGGCTGGAGAAACGAGTTCAGAAGTCACTTTTTTAATAGTTGTTTTTCTGTCCTCCTCTGTAGGGCTTCCTAGGAGTTCTTAATGAACAGCTTGTTCCTGCAGGACTCAAATAATTGGCAGAGCCCTATTTTTTTTTCTTTTCTCCTCCCATGTCTTGTTATTACTGCGGATTTAATTATTTACCGAGGAACTTAGGTTTACTAAGAGCCATCGGGAAATGTCCTGTGGCTTTGGTTGTGCTGTCACCTAGAGCAGGAGTTCCGTGGACGCTTCTGGACTGTGCACAGCTGCCCAAAGCCAAGGGGCTCAGCACCGGTGGGCCTTCCCCACCCTTCACCTCTAGCAGCGTGACAGCTCTCAGACGCGGCGTCCCACCACGGCCAGGTAATAAATGAACGTACACAAAGCGCTTCGTTCGGTCCCGCGTCGAGGTGACAACGCTGTGGTACTTTAGGAAACGGAGAAGATATCCAAGCCCGATTCCCGGCGTGAAATCACAAGTTTCCATTCGGTTACCGACCCTGAGGCGGAGGGAGAGGCGCTGCCACCGCCGCCTCCTCCGGCTCACCTCAGCCCCGCCGCAGCGAGCCGGTGGCGCCCCCTGCAGCCTGCCGGGGGCCTGGCACGGCTCGGTTCGGTTACTGCTCGGTAGGGCTGGGCCAGCCACGGGGCGCTGCTCGGGACTCGGTGCGGCTGCATGCCCCCAGTGACTGGGGACAGGCGCTGCTGACACACAGCGTGCTGAGGTGCAGGCGCTGCCCCCCTACCTGAAGGAATATCGGCATGTTCTTCATGTGAAACTCGGTTCCCAGTGTATAATCCTTAATTATTTCCTCACAATTCCTTTAAATTACGGTATATAATCGTTAATTTTTCCCTCACAGTCACGCCAGGGGGGTGCTCCCGGTGGGTAAGCCCCTCACGGAGCACAACACCGGAGGGCTGTGAGGGGCCTCAGAGGCCGCCCGGCCAGGCCACCCCAGATCCCATACAGCACCCCGACCCCTCAGCTCTGGCCTCTGCGCTTTTATAAAAGCTTTAAAGGCGCAGCCCGCAGCTGAGGAATACGTTAGGGCCCGGTAACCGTCCCCCGGGGGCAGCCAACATGGCGGCGGGGCAGCGACACCGCCCGGCCCCGCACCGCCACAAGATGGCGCCCGCCCGTGACGTCACACCACCACAGGGGGGCGTGTCCTACCGACCGAGGGGCGCGGCCTATTGATCGGCGGGCGAGGCCTGTGCAGCGGGGGCGTGGCCTGTGCAGCGGGGGCGTGGCCTGTGCAGCGGGGGGCGGGCCCTCCGTACAGCACCGCCGCGAGGACCCCGTGCCACGGGGCTGCCCCGGCGAACGCCTGCCTGCTGCTGCGGTGCCGCCCTCAGGCGCGGCGCGGGCAGCCGCGGGGGCCTTGCGGCGGGGCGGGCGCTGCCCGG
>CM021703.1:37811527-37919843 GCA_011074415.1 Stictonetta naevosa | reverse complement strand
CAGGCCTCGCTCCGCCGCGGGGCCTCGGCCGCGCGGCGGGGCGGGCGCTGCCCGGTGCTGGCGGCGGAGGAGCGGAGCGGGGCCGGGCCGGGCCGGGCCGGGGGGCGCCGCCGCCGCCATGCCGCTGTTCGCCGCCAACCCCTTCGAGCAGGACGTGGGTGAGAGAGCGCCCGGGAGGGGAACGGGGGTGCGGTGGGGACGAGGGACGCGCGGCCGAGGCCCCGCGGCGGAGCGAGGCCTGGTGGCGGGGCCCGGGCCGTACCGGGCTGCACCGGGCTGCACCGGGCTGAGGTGGCCGCGGGCAGGCCGAGGGCGCTGCCTCAGCCCCGCTGGGCCCGCCTGACCCGGCCGCTGCTTCCCTGTCTCTGCTGCGGGTTGCCTCCTGGTTTTCTCCAAGAAAAAAATGCCAAAAAAAGCGCCATTTTTGGCTCAGGGCGCCGAAAAAGGAAATTAAAAAGCTACCTACAGGAGTCAGGTTTGTAGTTCCTGTCAGGCTGGAGCTTTAGGCAGAGGCATTGGGCGTTCGTGGGATTTTTGCCAAGGCCGCGGTGCGTACAGGTGGGAAGGGCGGGGGGCGGCGCACCTCAGGGCTCCTCAGCGCACCTCAGCACCTCTAGCTTGCCACAAGCCTGCCATGATCCCAGGGAGCCTTCAGGGTTTGGATACCAAGCACCCTGCCTGTCTTCCGTCCCCAAGCTCCTGTGGGACTCCAGCATCGAGCTGGGATTGCGATGAAGGCACAAACTCGCCGGGCAGCTGCACGCAGTCGGGTTGTTTGAGATACTTTGGGGAGTTTCTGTGTGCCCGGGGTTACCTTTCACGTGGCTCCTGGTGCTGTACCTGCACGAGTGAAGGCACAACGTAGCTGTGTGCAGTGTTCGTTGCCAAACGCAAACGCTTCGGGAGTATTCTCTTAGACGTTATATTTTTATAGCAGTATATTTCCTGCAAAGGTGGCAGTCTGTGCACTTGTGCTTCCTTAAACTTCATGCTATACCTACCAAGCATAACTGCTTGCACATACTGCGCAAGGGCTGCTCATGCTTCTGTCAGGATTTAACTTTTTTACATTACTGCTATTTCTTCCTATTGCTTAAGAAATAAGGTAGGTACCAAGCATGTAGGTGAGTCCAGCTGACGTCCTGGTGCTGCAGGGAAGGAGAGCTCCTTTCCCGTGTTCTCCTCCACCCAGCTTTTTGAATTCCCCACGGAGCTGATTTAACTCACGCGTTCTGGCACAAAACTTACTTCACAGAGCTATTTGGCTGACACGTCGGATCATCTGTGAAGGTGACGAGTTTGGAAATTCAGCGATTTAAATCACCGAAGGCTGCGAAGTGGTGGTGAAAACGGACAGGGCTCCCCTGAAAAGCTCCTAGGGAAGAGCAGGGCCCCGCTGCTGGGGGCAGCGACAAGTCGGGTCGGTGCAGATATCTCCTCAGCCCACATGTTTCGTGTTGCCGTTTTCTTGGGGCACCTTTAGAAAGCGTAGATAAATGCTCCCTTGCTTGGCCGCAGCTGGTTTTGTTTTCCTGGTTCGAAACGTGTGTGCCTGCTTTTCGGCAGGGCTGCCTGCGGTCTCAGCTCCTGGCTGCTGCCTCGCCTGTAGCTGCGGTCCCACGAGGTTAACCCCTGAGATCGTTTCAGAGGAGTTTGCTTTCCTTCAGCTGTTTCTCTAGCCCAGCGCTTGAGTTCCTTACAGGGTTAGAAGCGATTTAATTTCCTGCCTGATGCTCTTCGTAGCTCGTTCATTCGCACGTGCTGTTCTCCAGCACAACCCTCGCTGTCACACAGCCTTTGTCTCTCAAGCAGCTCTTCCTCCAGCAGGGAACAAGTCAGTGCCTCCTCAGCTTTCGAGTAGTTAGCCTGCTTTCGTAGGATTGTTAGCACGACCAAGGGAGCAGGAAGTCTGCGTGTGTAGACTCTTCCCATTGGAGACACCTTCCAGCTTTCCGCGGGCTTCCTTGTGACCCTTCCTCCCGCTGCCAGTGTCAGCCAGGGTTTGCAGCATTGATTTCCAGAGCGATTCTCGAGGTGCTCAGGAAGTAACCGCTCCCCGCCCTCAGAGTGCGTTACATCCCAGCTCGCCTTCCTCACGTTGTGGAGCGAGCCGGGGACTGTGGCTCATAACTTAACGTGGCTTCCTCTGAAATACCTCTCTGCCATCTGAACGGAGCAGCTGGTGCTTAAATTAACCCCTGGGAAGGTGTCCTTGTGGGGAACAACCCCTGCCTTCTGCTAGGATTCATCACCCCCCTTTCATTCTGCAGCGATAATTCTTGCTTCAACGCTTGGTCTTGCTTCAGCGCTCGGTCTAAGGCCTTGCAGATGTTTGAGGACAAGCTGATGGCAGGTTTTGGTGTCGTTGTTGCTTGGATCTTTTTCACTTCTTTAAATCTTTTCAAGCCCTCAGACTTTACCTTCATTTGGGTGACTCAGCTTCCTGGCCTCAGAATCTGCAGTTCCATGTTTGTTTGATGCAAAACGTGAGTGTTGAGAACTTCCAGGGTTTTGTAGCGTTCAGGCTGTGACAGTCAGTCTGTACTTTTCAGGCTGTTGGCCAAGTGACTCCAAACAAAACGTCAGGGCAGCTTTTTCGGTACAAGTATCCCCGGAAGCCTGCTCACTGAACCGGGTTTTCCCTACAAAAGGTCTCTGAACGCTCCCTTTGGTCAATCCGCTTCTTTTCGAGGGGGCGTGAGGGAGGGGAGAAGAGTGGCGCTGTGCCACGGGAGATTTTGGTGGGGCGTGGGGAAGAATTTGGCCAGGTGGAGGGCGGTCAGGCATGGGACAGGATCATGAGGGGTGTTTCCAGTCCTCGGAGGGGTTCTGCCACTCCTCTGTGGGGCTGAGCAGCTAATTACCTGGGGTCATTCAGTTAATTGAGCGGACGGTGCAGTGTTACTGGAAGTGCAAGTCTCATGACCACAGTGATCATCTTCACAATCGCTCATTAAGTCAAAGCTGGATGACTTCTTTGCCTCTTCTCTAATTGGGGTATGCAAAGGCAAGGTGAACAGCAGAAGGGGTAGGTTTTGGGTGTCCAGGCATTTGTTTATGCGGTTCTGGTTTCTCTTCTCAAAACCAGCAGTCAGCAGCAGGCCTCCAGTTTGTAACCTTCCACTTCTGTTATGCTGGCTCTGTTTTTACGAACTCAGAGTGGTGCTACGTAAAACTTTAAATATGTGTGCCTACAAGATTTTATTTCACATGTGTTCAGGAGGCAAATCAGCCTCTAGAAGATGATGAGGCTTTAACAAGCGTCACATCAAGTTGGAAGGCTCCTTGCGCTAAATCCCCCTGTGACTGCCTGGTTTTCTCTGTTTCTAGTGTAAAAAGTGACATGGGAAAAAAACTTGTTGCGTTTGAGTATTTATTTTCTTAGCTGACATGTTTGGCGTTGTTGGCAAGCTTTGCTCGAGGGAGCTCAGGGCAGAATAACAAAACGCGTTCGCAGGCTGCGCGCTGGGCAGCAGCGAGGGAGAGCTGTCAGCGACCAGCGCTGCCGATTTCCCCGTCAGTGCGAGGCGCTGTGCGTGCAGTGGGACGCGGAGCTCCAGCCCAATCTGCCAGCAAGAGCTCTGTGGAACGGGGGTGAACGCTGCGGGGAGGCACCAGCGGCACGCTGCTTCCCCTGGCAGAGGTTTTTTCTGATGGGTCCCCGTGCTGGACCCTTGGTTTTTGGTGTTACCTGTCCCCTGCCTGGGGAACAAAGGGGAGGAGAGCCGGTGCTGTCAGGCTGCGAGGAGGGACAGTGAGCTCCCCTCCCAGGCGCAGCAGTCCGTCCGGGTGCCCTGGGCACCGGGAGGGCCCTGGCACAGTGCACGGCAGCAGGGCGTTGGTGAGGCGTTACCTTCTTTCCTGCAAGAGCTGCAGGCCGTGCTTTAAGGCAGCATCTTGACATCATTTGGCAGCGGCACCTGTGACGGGCTCCCATCCCCGCCCCAGCTGCTCACTTTAGCGCTGTCTCCCCTCGCGCTGCTAGGAATTTTCCCGGAGCTGCGTGGCAGATCAGATCAGACCGGGGAGCCGATCCAGTTCAGAGCGATTAATCCTGTTGCTGTTTTTAATTTTTTTTAAAATACTCCAAGCAGCAATACAAATAAACACATTGTACTTTTACCACCACTCCTGTAGAACTAAGTTCAAGCCTAGTGTTCCTTCATCCGCTGGAGAGCTACGAGCAGAAGCTGTTAGGTTTTTTTAAAGTTTGCGTTCTCCTAGCACTGACGGAACCTTGGAAAAGGCATCTTCCCACATCTGCTTCCTCTGATCAAAGTCCCCGTCTCGGCATCTGCGGAGTAGTTACTCTACAAGCTTATTCTTCAGCTGGAGCTCGTGTTCAGCAAGCAGACAGATGCTGTTAATCCTTCATGCTGGCAAGGAAGGAAACCTCAGAAGCTGTACGGGTTCGCTGTAGGGCAGCCTGCTCGCTGCCAGTGCGACCGCGTCTGCCCGTGGAACGGCGTGCGTGGGGCCAGGAGGAGGGACCTGCGTTTGGCACACAGCTGTGTGCTTACAAGTACATGCAAGGAGAAGCGTTTATGCTGCTTTTTTCCCCAACAGTTTACAGGCTCGCACTTGACTGGCCTGTAAACAACCAAAGCGCTCTGCGTTTCCTACCTGTCCATGCCCACGGGTCTATTTCAGGCCAGTTCTTTGCTGCGCTGTTTCAGAAGAGATGGCTTTTGCAAATCCAGCAGGTGTGTCAGGTCACTGCACCTTAGGTGCGTTTTATGGATCCAATTATGTTTTTTTAAAGATCCTCTCCAGAAGTCAGTTACCTTGTTTGATTCCTTTTCCATTTTAAAAGGAGTGTAGTGGAGGAAAAGAGGAGGGAGTGTAGGGAGAGGGAAGTGTAAGCGGTCTGGGTTTGGGGCTTTGGAGTCAGTGAGGTGATGAACAATGCGAAGACACATGGAAGTGCCTGTTTGCAGGCTTGCTTTGCTGGCTGTGCCCACCTCTATCAAAGCACTCCTGTGCCTCAGGTGAGTTTGCATCCTCCTGAGCCAGTGGGCATTGCTGGGACTGGAGAACCAAAGCGTGGCGCTGGTCGCTGCTGTCTGAGGCTCCAGAGGCTTGGGTGTGAAACACACCCTTGTGTTTTCTCAGCTTCCATGTCTTTTTCTCACCTCTTCCCGTTTCTTGCTGTTCACCGTTGGCTTTTTGCTTGTGGGCAGAGAGATGTCTGTAGCGGACCCTTGGGGGTTCAGAGCAGAAACAGCTTTCAGCTGGGGGTGCCACAAGGCAGCGGGATTAAACCATGTGCCCGGTCTGTTGTGTGGGTGCTGGTGCTGCTTTTGTGGGCACAGCTGCTGCTGTCACTGGAGGAGACGGATTAATTTGGCTGGCAAGTTCTGATGGCAGGATTTGCACCCCGGGGATGGAGGCGTGCAAGGTGATGCTTTTAAAAAGCATCTTCAGCTGGTGGAGCCTCACAGCAAACAGCAGGCTGAAGCTGTGTGCACCGAGCGTTGCGTTGTGCTGTCCCTGATGTCTCCTTTGTGCTGGTTCTGTACTTGCAGTTCACGTACGCAGGCAATGCCCTGCATATAGGGGTTCTTTGGCTTGCTTTTTTAAAATGAATAGCATGTTAGGCAGCTTAAAATTGCAGGCATTCTTTTATTTTCAAGAACAGGCAATTAGTTTAGTTTTGGTGTCCTAAAAATATTGATGCACTTAAAAGAAAATCCAACACCTCTGTCTTTTCTGGGGAGGTATTTTAAGGAGCTTTGTGCTTTAGGAACATGCTTTCAAGCTGGATTTGCTTCCCTTGAAGAGTAATTCCAACCTGTGAAGATAATGTGTGGCCAAAATTGCCAGCTTCCATTCCCCCTCCTCGGTCTGCTTTTACATCTGTAATGAAAGGTTTTAGGGGCTGTGCTGCGCTCGCATTTTCTTTGTGGAAGCTGCCGAGGAATGTTTGTTGCAGCTCCTGGCTGCAGAGCTGAGTGCTGGAGCTGGTTATCAGAGAAGATGCTTAACGGCACGCCCGAAAATGGATTTATCTGGGGCAGTACTGCTGTCAGCAGGCCTTTTGGACCAGCTGCTGTCACAGAGCGCCAGCGTGTTAATAGTTAGTGACCATCATGTGCTGCTTTCATCTGCTAAATAGCCTTTACAGTGCTTGGTCCCAAAGGGACTTGGTGGCTTCTCTTACTCAAAATCCTGTAAAAGTAGTAATTGTGATATTGCCAGGATCGTTTACGAAGCGCGTTCTGATGGAGTTACTACACGGCATGAAAATCTGAAAGCTCTTCCCTTTGAGCTTAGTCAAAATATTAAAATGGCGTGTTAAAATTAACTGGTAAGATGGCAAATGCAATGCATAAAATAGTGCTTTTGAGATGTTTTAATAGAGCTGTAATATTTACACGGGATTAAAATAACACGGTTCTAGCAAAAAGTCAAAGGGGAAATACAAATAAATGACATCATCCCTTGTCTGCTAACGCATCGATTGGAACGCTGCAAGCGTTAAGTAGGGATACGTTCTTTAGACGAAGCAGTTTGGTTTTTGGTGGTCATTTTCGGGACCTTCAGTAATCCTTCCATGTCACTGACTTTTTTCTACGCTTGTGATGTTTAGATTTCTAGAAAAAATCTAGTAGAGGAGTGTTGTTAGAAGTTTATTGAAGGAGGAGGTGGTTTGCCTTTAGACGTCTGAAAGGATTTATTTCTTTTCCTTGGAAATAAAAAGGAAATTATATATTATACTATATATACACAATATCACATATATTATAATATTACATAAATTATGATATATTTCAAACGGAAAACTTATTTTCTGTGTGAAATATATCCTGATCGCAAAGATTGGAAGGCCTCGAGCAAACTCCCGCTTAGGGTTATGACCTAAACTTGCAGTAAGTAAGCAAAGTGTACAGAAGCAGGTTCTTCATTATTCACAACATTACACTTAGTTGTTTCACTTTTTGGATCTTTAAAAAACTTAATGCATCTGTTAGTCCCGTGCTGTTCTTCCCATATGAAAATACATGCAGAACACTTTATAAAACAGAGGGAATTAGCACTCTGGAAGACACGGACTCTCGGGGTTTTATATCGGGCATTTCCTCTTTTGTAGGGCTGTGAAGGGATTTGCTTACTAGAATCTGAATTTAATAGGGTATTTTTATGCTTAATCAGTCTTGGTCTTCCTTACAGAAAAGGCTACAAATGAATATAACACCAGTGAGGACTGGGGTCTCATTATGGATATATGCGACAAAGTCGGCAGCACTCCTAATGGGTAAGCTCTGTCTCAGCGTCACAACATGTAATTTCATGTTCCTGTGAAGGGGAATACTGCTTCAGAAGAAACACATCTCAAAATGCTCGTTGTAGTCAGACATGCAGGAAGTGCTACTGATCTGCTTCTGTAACCTCTACAGACGTGTGCAGTTGGCTTTAAAATTCTTTTAAAGAAATATTCCAACCAGATTTCCAGTAGAGCAACTGGGAGATGTTGAATGCATCCCAGTTTTGTGAGGTTTTGCGCAGTAGACCAAGATATTTATATTTAATGGTCTTGCATTCCTTTTGAGAAGGAACTATGTCAATAGGAAACAGTGAAATAGCTTCTTTGGAAAAAAAAATCTAGTTAGCACAGTTTGCTATTTATGATGAGGAATTTATCTGTTTGTTGATTAGAAAGGATGGGACTGATAGAGGAGAAAAGAGGAAAAAAATTGAGGTGATACAGAAACGTAAGTGGTAATTCAGTGATCTTGTAATTGCCAGAAGGATCTGTTCATTTTTAAGGTAATCTTTCAGAGTGATAAAATGTTTCAAATTTTGTAGTCAACTTGAACTGATACATACCTTGAATTCTCAAGTGATCTTAATTTTTATCATTTATTTGTAATATTTAAGGGCACTACACTGAGAAAGTTCTTTTTGTATTAATTATGTCCTGTCCCACAGGGAAGAATGGCAAATCTGCCCAATCTGGGAATCTTTAGTCTTCAAGGAAAAAAGTGTAGAATATTCTTTGAGCCCTTTTTAAAAAATCTTTAATGCTAGAGGGGACTAACTTCTGTAGAGGGGACTATTTTAAATCCTCTCCTTCTGGGGAAAAAGGGAATGTCAACACAAAAAAAAACTTAAATTTTTACAATCAAGTGTCTTGAAAACGGGATCCACGAGCTAACAAGCTGGGAATATTTTTTAAATTAAATCTATAGAGTGCCTTTATAGTAGCCAATTAAATAGCCATTCAGTCACTGTTGCTGCAGAGCTATTTTTTAAATGTAGATATTTCTTTCATTGTCTATTTCAAATCTATTTCCTCAGTGTAGTAGCAAATGCTCTCTTTGTGACCTGCCAGCAGTATTATGGACATTAATACAAAATGCCAGCATAAAAATGGAGTCTGCTCCAATTCAGCACATTTAAGAACAAGCAAGCTGATAAATACTTTTTTCAGGCTTGCTCTGGGAGAAGTTAAGGTTAGGTTCCATTTCCATTTTTAAAAACAGAGACAGTTTTGTTTGCTTAGCAAACTTGAGTATCTGGTTTCATTCATTCTGCAAATTAGGTCAGTCGCATCTATCGCTAATACTTCTTGTTCCTTTTTTAGAGCGAAGGATTGCCTTAAAGCCATCATGAAGAGAGTAAATCATAAAGTTCCCCATGTGGCTTTGCAAGCACTTACAGTGAGTAAACTGTCCCTGTTTTCCAAAACCTTGCTGTTCCTTTAGGTAATGGAGCCATTAAGTGTGTGCTGATCAATTAATACCTTTCTGTGTATCTTCAGCAGTAGTCAGTGGGAGAGTGCATGCTGAGCAAAGGGGAACTTTTTCTGTGCTTGCTTTTATTTTGGATTATTGTTGTCATACGTCTTCACCATTGTATCTCTGTTGTCAGCTTTTAGGAGCCTGTGTATCAAACTGTGGGAAGATATTTCACTTAGAAGTGTGTTCTCGTGATTTTGCTAGTGAAGCTCGAGGTATAATAAACAAGGTAATTATTTTATAACTTCCGGGGGGAGAATTATCTTGGTGATTTCTTTGCTTTCTCTCAGCGTAGCAAAGAACTGGCAAAACTAATGCTCTAGTTAATACGTTAGCTAATAAAATGTTCTAGTTTTGGTGCAGTTGCAGGTACTGCTGGCTGTTTGTCTTATCCCTGAAATTTGTGTATTTTCATTTACTGCCTGCCCCAAATTTTAACAAAATTACACAAGCAATTTTAATTATAATCCATGACTTTTCCTAAGCTCAATTAGTTTGATAGTGAAGGCAGCTTTCCCTGAAAAGAGTTTTTATTTGGCTTTAATGAAATTCATAAGCTAAAGTGCAAAGGGAAAAGAGTGAGAAAGTTAAATTATATTTTTACAAGGAAAAGGAGGAAGTCTTCAGACAACAGTTTCTAGAGATTCTGAGAACACTGAATAAGGAGTTAACCAAGAAAGGAAGACCTAAATGGTTGGGGTCAAGCAGCTGATGGGATCTAAATCTAGATATAAAGAACTGAGTAAGCAGAAACAGCTTTACCGTAATTACTGCTCCAGTTGAAGACAAAAATGACTGAAAAAGATAGTCTTCAAATATATGGGAGGCCTGGAATCATCAGGGGTTGAGCAAAGCAATTAAGGAAACTAATAAAATTGCTGGGAAGCAAAATGAGTTCATGGCTCTTCTGTTTCTTGCTTTCTGTGGAAAAATAGGTCTTGAAGTCTTCCACTTTATTCTCATTAGCCATGGTCCGTTCTGAAATAGAACACTGACCTTCATGGTCTGACAGTGCTTGTGCATGTACAAACAAACCTTTAATCCCGCTGAAGAATCGCCTATTGGAGCATAATTTATTTTGTTGTTGGGAAGTACTTGTGTTTTCCCCTGTCCCTTGCCCGTTTGGAGAAAGAATCCTCAGAGGGCCTATAAAATTGTGCTTCCTCCTTTCCTCTGAAAGAAAATTACTTCAGACAAGTGTAACAAATACCTTTGTGCTGATAATGAGCCTACTGGGCTACATGGTTTATTTCAATTAAATGCATGCTTGAGCCCAAACTCATCAATGTTCTTACTGTTCAGCGTGTTTGTGGGTGAGCCACAGGCTTGCGCTGTGGTCTGAAGGACTCTCAGATGGGAAATCATGGCTGTGCACCGCGTTTGTGCTGTCCCAAGCTTTCCTCTGTACAAGGCAGGTTGTAGCAGATATACGTGAGCCCACCAGCCCCAGAACCCTCACTTAGCAGCCGGTATCCCGGTGTTAGTCTGGGTGCTTTGGGTTCAAATGATAGCCTTTTTGTTAATTGGAAGGAAAACCTGAAAGTGCGTGGAGTCTGAAATGCGTAGTCCATGTTTTACCCTTGTAACATTGGCATAACAATCACGTATTAGCTGCTGTCATGAAGTGTTGATGCTTTTGCTTCGATGTTTTTTTTAAGGCTATTAGAACATTACCAGCAGCTCAAGTTTAAGGTATGCTTCTGAGGTATGCTCGGAAGTGTGTCCTTTAGCCATGTAGTAAGGTGATGCATGAGTCTGACTCGCTTTTCTCAGGTGGTTTATCTCTTGGCATGAGGTTGTTAGCAGGTAAAATTTGCTGTGTTGCACAAAATCAGTGGTCCTGCCTGGATTTAAAGTAGCTGTAAATCATTTAGATGAGGGTAGAGGACGGAGAAAGACATAGAGGTAGGCAGCCTGAATCTCTCCAAACTATTGAGGTGGAAGCATGGCTAACATTGGAAAAATTGAAAAGTTTCTCAGTCTTCTTCCTTAACCACCTAAAATTGACTCCACTTAAATTACAGCAGTGTATATAGGTGAACTGCCTGTAAATTCCAAGTTTTGGCTGTGCCAGAGAATTTGCCTCGGAGGGTTGCTGTAAGGGTTGAAGGAGGATGCTGCAGAGGCTAAACGTGCTGCCTGTAATACCTGAATCAATGTATAAAAGGTCATGTAGTCTAGGTTATGTTTTCAAATTTTTCTTATTGTCTTATTAAACACAATGAATTGATGGCTAAAGGTATTTATATATATAAAAAACGGCTTTGGTATCAAAGTTTTACAACTATTTCTGCTCACTTTGAGGTAGAAGTATTCCTTTCTATGCAATTTTGTCTTCTAGGCTCATCCAAAAGTATCTGAGAAGCTGAAAAGTCTAATGGTGGAGTGGTCAGAAGAATTTCAGAAAGACCCCCAGTGCAGCTTAATATCCGCAACAATTAAATCTTTAAAAGAAGAAGGTGTAACTTTTCCTGCCGCTGGATCACAGGTAAAAGCTGATTGGGAATACATTGTACTTCTGCTCCTGTTAGCCCTCTGGCAGCGAACAAAATAGAAAGCTGTCCATGGGAGATCTTAGGTGCTTTTGGTCACAGGAGAGTAGGATCCTTGTTCTAATTTGCCTGCTGATACTGAGGTTCATTTCATTCTGCTTTTTTTAATTTCCTTGCCTTCCAAAGAAAAATAAGAACAGACTAGTAACTATTTCGTGATGTCCTCATGAGTTGTTTCATTTTAGATCTGTCTTTCTTCAGATCATTTTTTTAGAGCTTCGTCGAGCTGTCGCTGCCTTAAATCTAAGCAATCCTACACCCACACTTTGTACTTGGTGTTTCATGGTTCTAATTGCTGACTTGGAGCACACATCCTCTTGTTTTTTCCTTCCCAGAGCCTCATGAAACAAAGGGCAGTATCTGGAACTGAGACATCTTTGAAGATGATCTGTTCTGTGCTGTGCTTTCCTTTCCTAAATCCCCATTTCCTGTTTCAGTTTTCTGTCCGTGTCAGGAGTTGTGGCTCGGCAGTGCTGCAGTGGTGGGTGCTCCCGTCCCTAACCTCACTTGCTCTCTGTGTTTTCCTTCTGCTTGTGCGTTATGCCTGATCATCTAGCTGGCAGATATGGTGACAGGTTTTCTTATTTTCTGCGCTTTATTACTGATGCTTCTAAATATTTTTCTATTCAATATGAGTTAGGCGAAGATCAATCCTGCATATTAGAACTGTCGCTTCTGTTGAGTTTTCTTTATGTGAGGTTTACTTTTCCCTCATTAAACACAGTTGTTTTTAATACTTTTACAATCTTGCCTTTCTCTGCAAAGATGTTTTCACCTCTAAATCTAGGGTGAGCGTTAAAACATATGGTAGAAACATGGAAGATTGAGAGCTGCAACCAATTGTGCTTTCTTTCCTACAAATACGTATGAAGTGATACCTTCGTCTTTACCTCACACACTTCACTGCAAACAGTAAAACTGAGGTTTATTAGTTTCTCGTATACGTGTGCAGAATTGTTTTCTAGGACCATTGATAATCCCAGTGTCTGAAACTAGGTTCTTCATTCCTGCAGGATGACTTCCTTGCTGGAGTGAAAACTCTAGGAATGATTTCACTGTGCTGTTGTGGAGACTCAGTTATTTAAGTCAGCAGCTCCTAGCACTCGCTTTTTGTCCACACTCCCAACAACAGAGATTGAGGGTGTCTTCTGGTGTGACATGGAGAAAAATCTCACTTTTTAGCAAGTCCAGGTGCAGCTTAATAACTTGGGTCCTCACAAACATAGGACTCCAAAGAGCTTTCCTTCGCTTCTGAGGGGAGGTGTGAAGGGCAAAGGCAAAAAGAGTAGTCCTTTAAACAGATCTCATTTAAATAATGATAATGAGTAAGTATTTAAATGAAGTCTTTTAAATAAACAAGATCTCATTTATTTTACTTTGTTCCCCGCTGAAAACAAAATAAAACATGGATGAGATTCTGGAGAACAGTACATTTTTTTCATCTAGAAGATCATCTTGGGTCAGTAATGAAATGTTCTGATAAGGCAACTAATCAGGAACAGCTTATTACTAATTTTTTTTAAGTATATAATTATAGAGCTTTCTTCTTCCTTTGTACCATGAACTTATTCTATTGTTAACACATTTGCAGGCTACCACAAATGCTGCTAAGAATGGTTCATCAGTAAGTAAAAACAAAGAAGATGAAGATATAGCTAAAGGTAAATTACTAGCCTTGGGTTAGGCTTGTGCTCTGGAGCGTTTTGTTAAAATGCATAGAAATAAGCTGTGCTCCCTTCTGCTGCAAGAGCTGAATGCGAGGGCACAGCGGGTGGGGAATTAAAGTTTATGTTAATCATGCACGAGTTATGAAACATTTTAATGTCTTACCTTTTCGTTCTGTTGTAGGGGAGAGTAAAGCTGTTGAAATGTAATAAATGGCTTGTAGTTTGGACAAAAAAAAATATTAAACATAAAGACCATGTTTATATTATTAAAATATCTCTTGATTAGGAAAGCAAACTGCCTTTGTATACAGGGATAAAATATACAGACTTACCTGTTTTGTTTTCCTCTCCTAACTGTAGCTATTGAATTGTCATTGCAAGAGCAGAAACAGCAACAAATGGAAACCAAATCCTTGTACCCATCTGCAGAAATTCAGCAAACCAGTCAGAACTCAAGGAAGGTGCGAGCTCTCTATGACTTTGAAGCTGTCGAGGACAATGAGCTCACCTTTAAAAGTGGAGAAATTATTTTTGTTTTGGATGACAGGTATAACACGCTCAGATGAAGGTGCCTTTATTCCACAACTGTTGTGTCGTTAGCAGTTTTTTCCCCCCAGGACTTTCTTTTTCCACAAACACGTATATTGTCGCTCTGGCCTTCCCCAGATCCCTTTACCTTCTGCTATTTGTTCCATACCCCAAATTGTTTTAACCCCTGAAAAAAATTGTATCTAACACTTCTTTGAGGCCATCCTTGCCCTCCTTCCCCAGTTCATACATTTCTCCAGTGGTTGGCCATTTCTTTAAAACAGAGCCCCCCCTGCCACTGCAACACTGTCTGATGCTGCTGGAGCCTTTCTGTGCCTGTAATCAAAGGCAGCTGCCTTTTCTCTCTGAAGTGTTCCTGTGCAGCTGTCTTGCTTTGCCTGCTGTGATTCTGATGGACAGCATCCTGGTTAAGCTTGGCTTGCTGCTTTATATTATAATAAATAAATAAAATAAAATACCAGTGGCAAGGAGGAGGTAGCCTCTGCCCAGCTGAACTGACTGCACACCCCTGGCCCAGTTATCACTGCCGTTTGTGACCTCAGGGTGGTTTGGTGCAGAGGAAACCTCTGTGCATTATGTTAGATAACCATTCTGTGGTGGAGGTCCAGTTTGTAGCTTTTAAAATGTTAATTGGTTATAACGTGTCAGAAGAGTAACTGCACATTGCAGTACTGAACTCCAGCTAATACCAGAAATTGTTAAACCTCTGCCTATCAAGTGTCACATTTGCTAGGAATAAAACTGAAGCAAAATGCTTCAGGTAGTTATTGTCACTCTTGTCACTGTTGCTGCAATGATAGCTAAGAAGCAGAACCTACTAACGTTGCTCTAAATTAACAGGCTGTGACAGATTAATTATATTTCTAATGTTAGTCCCCACTTGTTTACTTCTGGTAAACTTCTGGGTGAAGCTATAATGGGCTATCATCTAATCACTGAAGAACCAAGGAGCTGTGCTTTCAGCTTGCAGTGATTGCCGCTAAATGGTTTTACTTCCCCCGAGCCCACCCTCTCTCCTCCCCACCCCCATGCCCCAGCTCCTGCTTTTGGCTTTGCTGGGCTGCTAATCTGTACAGATTTGCCTCCCTTATTGGGCATCTAGGGAAGTAGTGTCTCGGATATCACAGGTTTTCTATCAAAAGCACAAAATATTGCTGATGCTCAGAGTTGATGTTCAGGGTTTCGTAACACGGCTTTATTTCCCCAGTGATGCCAATTGGTGGAAAGGTGAAAATCATAGAGGAGTGGGATTGTTTCCATCTAATTTCGTGACTTCTGACTTAAATGTTGAACCTGAGGCAGGTAAGTTAGCTGCTAAAAAGCTGACACATTGTTTTTAGAAAGGTGGCCTTATGGTGGAAGTACTAATTAACCCATCAGCAAAATCATTTCCTGAAATCAGCCCAAGAAAAGAATTGAGGGAGAAATCCTGACACTGTTTCAAGCCAGCAAGCATATACCCCAGCTGTAGCTCGCTTTGACGATACATTTTGATTGTAAGTTGTTACCTTCTCCCTGTTGCAGTAACTCAGTTCATTTTGCCCTAATTCTTAGAGAGTACCATAATACTTCTCCAGCAGCTAGGGGCATCACTGCTTGATGTACTTACTCAAATTTCTATCTCATTTCAAAATTTGATGCTAAGCAATTTAAAAGTGTACTTTTTAAGTTAACACAGTAATGCAGCCACAGGAAAGAAACTACTGTTTGTTCTTCCAGCAACTGTGGATAAAAATTGTGTTCCTGAGGATACTACAGAAGAAATTAAGAAAGCAGAACCCGAGCCTGTTTATATAGATGAGGTATGCAGTCACTTTCAATATACAAAAGTACTGATATTTTAAAGTGATCAAAACATTGTTTGGATGCTGCCAGTTAGGAGAACTTGTTTTTATATATATAAAGACCTTTTTTAATTTGAAAATTAAAACAGTCTCTGTCATGCTTCAGAAATAGCTGTTGTTAACCTTACCTTCCACCTTTCAGGATAAGATGGATAAAACACTGCAGGTACTTCAGAGTATAGATCCTACAGATTTAAAGCTTGATTCTCCAGATCTTCTAGACTCAGAAGGTACTTTGAGCACTAAGTTTGCTAATTCTTGTATTTCTTCTCACAATTCTTTTCCATCAATTAAGCTGGTAATTCTTTTGTATTTGTTATGCTCGGAGAAACCAGGGTATCTACTGTCAGTGTGCTGTAGAATAGTTTATTTCACAGTGGTAGCATGGGGATATAACTCCGCATTTTCTAACGCTTTTCAAGCTAAATCCACGTTTAACAGAGCAACTTGCATAACTTCTAGCTAGTATACTCTGCCTGATCTTTGCAAGAAATATCTTCCTATCAAAACTCTACATAAAATAAGCAATTAATTGGAGGTCAACATTTCTCCGAAGTACTGCTTCCTAAGAGGGCAGGGGAAGTTCAGTTCACTTAAGAGCTGGTTAGTTTGAGGTGTGCAAGAACAATTGAGTGTACTTTGGGGGGGAAAAAGTGTTTTCTAGAATGGCAAGAGTGGAAAATAAAGGAGTATCTTCAGTACAGGAGGCCTAGATAGGTTCATTTGCAGTATTCCAGTAAAAGATGAGAACCCTATAAACCTTGGAGGTGGAAGCAGAAATGCAAAATTTTCTGTGGTTTTCATCAGTAGTCTTCTGTTTGTGGAAGGAAAGTGAAGAGAGGATGACAAAGCAGAATAACCAAAGTGTTTTTCTTCTCCAGTTTGGAGGAATTGGACACGCCTGATTACTAGGGACACCGTCCAATTTTGTATGCTTAGTGTACTTAAAGTATATTTTGGCTGGATTTAAAATTCAATTGTGAAGTATGTTAACTACTTTGACTCTTTCCTCGTTGCAGATATTTGCCAACAAATGGGTCCAATGATAGATGAAAAACTAGAAGAGATAGATAGGTGAGTCAGAATGTAGCTTCTGCATGATGTACTAATACTTCAAATTGTATTAATTTTTTATTTTTATTTTCTCCTCCATCTCCCAAGGTAGAAAATCTTGCAAGAAGAAATTAGACCGTTCTACTTTTACTTTTTAACATTTACTACCCACACCAGGACTTCTGTACTTAAGGTTTTGTTGCTGCTCTCCTAAACACACTGCATAAGTTACTTGGGGTATTTTGTATTAGCACTTGCTTGTAGGCTGTTCTATCCGTCTAGAACTTGACATTCTCATTCTGATGCTCACTGCCCTCCACGGCAGGCAAATCTGTTCAACAGCATCGATAGCCCTTTCCCCTCAGACTCCGGGATATTTAATGGTGAATGGAAAAATAGACTAATGTCGTGGAGTCGCCTGCTTTATTACAGCTAGGGAAGGATGGTTGTTCACCATTTTGACTCTCCTTCACTGGTAGAAGGAACGGAGTGGATTCTGACCATTTTATGATGGAGATGTGTAAGAAATCAGCCATCTACCTTTCAAGATTTTATTTCTTGCTTGCTCAAACCTGTTTAATGAAGTACTTTTCTTTTTTACTATCTAACACTAGATGTTAGAGAAACGTAGTGTTTGTATACATTTGTTTTGAAACAGAAAGCATTCAGAATTATCTGAACTGAATGTGAAAGTTCTGGAAGCTTTGGAGCTCTATAACAAACTGATGAATGAAACGCCGATGTATTCAGCCTACTCAAAACTCCACCATCCCGCACAATACCCACCTACATCTTCTGGTGTTTCAGTGCAGGTCAGTACCCTCTTCTGGAAATAGAGACTTTCCTGATATAGATTTCTATTTAAAAAGATGACACCAAAAATGAAGTGTAGGCTTTCTTGCTAGCCTACGAACAATCTGACATTGCCTGGTGACTTTCTATAGCCTTTAGAATAAAATATCACCTATGCACTAGACCAGAGTACTTTGATTTGCAGTTAGCTTCTCATACAATAAGCTATAGATGTTAATTTTGTTCACTCTAACATAAAGATGATTTATTGAAAATACTTGAAAGATTCTTTCTGCGATTTTTTTTTTCCTAGTGAGAATTGTATGTTTCAGCAGCTTGGTGGATATTCTTGCGATGAGTCATGTTCTCAGTCTTACAGTAAAATGTTACCTTCTTATCTAATAACAGGGATGTGAGTGAACTTGAATATTAGTGCATTAATCATGAGCCCAATGCATTTTTGCTAAGTATAGAAACCTTCATCTGGTTTTAGCTCTTTTTTTTCTAAGGGGAAAAAAAAGGTATTGTATTAGTGGGTGTAGTTGCTCAAAACTGATTTACAGCATCTCTTGTGTGTCATATTGGTGTCCTGAGAAAACAAAATTAGAGGCGAGAGGGATTTTAAAGATCCTTTTTTAAAGAAAGCATAGAATGAGTGTTTTTACTTCAAGTGAATTTTGCTTTAATGCTAATTGTTCAGTGGGAAAAGAATAAAGAATAGTTGCCATAGCAACTGCTAGGTCTGAAAATCTGTCAGTTAAAAGTAATTCCATGTCCTTAACTTCTGGTAACGATGAAAACTTCAGTATATTTGGAGGTTAAGTAACATGAGCCAAAAGGCAACAGGAGTTTACTATTTCTTTCAAGATACATGCTTCCAGCAGTGAAAATGTGAGATAATGCTACTCGTGCTGGGCCTAGCAGAGTCACTTGACACAAAACTGTCCGTTCCTTCAGTGTCCCTATGCTATCCCAAGTCCAAAAGCAAGGAGCTGTGCAGACTTCTATAAGCATGTTATACCACCTGCTCTATCTCAATTTTGAGTGAAAACTTGCGCTATCTTAAATCAGAAATGCCAGAAACTGAAGTTTTTTTTTATTTCCTCTTACGTTATAGTCTTAGAATATTCCTCTGTTTTTATTCCCAAAATGTATTAAATAACAAATCTTGTATGGTGCTCATCCCACTCAACCGTGTTTGTGCATGAAAATGTGTGAGGACTGAATAGTGTAAAGTCAAGGCAAATTACAGAAAAAGAAACAAGGTTTTGGGGAGGGGCAAAGGTCTTGTACGTGATACAAAAGGATCTTCCAGATGGTAAGGACAGACCTTGTTAGCAGGGCAGTTTTGAAAAAGGTGTCTGCTGATGGCAATAAAGGATGTCTATTTACAACTCATGTGTTAGGAGAAGTTTCAGGTGTTGGTTTTAAAACATTGTTGGAAAATTAATGTTAATTGAGCCTTTGAATCCTAATGTATTTGTTTATTGAAATTGTATTCTGTGCCACATTTGCTGCCGCTTAATTGAAAATAAAAGGTATGCTTTTTTTTAATTAACAGTCATATCCTGTACAGCCACCTAGTGGAAACTACATGATCCAAGGTGTTCACCAAGTCACCATTTCCCCAGGTTATGGCCTAGGACCTGATCAGATGGGGCAGCTGAGGTCTCTGCCTCAAAATATAAATTCTTCTGGAGCAACTCAGCCTGCTCAGGCTGCCTATTTAAGGTATCATTTCAGCAAACTCTTACGTCACCCTATTCCTGATGGTAATTTTACTGCTTTGCCTAGAGGCTGTATCTCCATGAGGTACTTACAGTGACGTGTAATGCTGTTTAACCACTTTGAAAATACACAGATTGCTTTTGGGCTAGGCAAAATTCCCACTTGCAAATCTGCTTAGCAGAGAAATGGATGTGAACTTGTCAGGGTTAGATTTGTTTTGGTTTGTTTCGTTACAGCCCAGGACCAGATTCTGTGCTGAACCAGACGTACGTGAACCAGAATGCTGGTCTTCCGTCGGCTGCCAGCACAGCTGCCTACAGCCAGCAGCAGATGGGAGTGTCGGTGGATATGTCAGCTTACCAGAGTAACGCATCCAGTTTGCCCCAAGGACCAGGTTATCCCATGGCAGTTCCTGCTCATTCCGTTCTACAGCAACAAACTAACTACCACCAACAGCCCCTCCTTTAAAAACAAGCCAGGCTCATATTTCTCAAATAATGAATACAATTTGCTGAATCTAATGATTTTTATTAATACCTGTCACGGATATCAAAATGCGTTTTCCTTTTTAAGTAACCCAATTTAGTGCATTAGGGTGATGCTGGGTAAAAATATACATCAGAACCGGTCGTTAATCGTTTGCTTAAAGGTAGTTTGAACTAGATTAGGTAATGGTTTAAAATAATTTCAGATTACCTTGAGCCCTTAGTTCAAAGGTTTCAAGAAACGCCATTTGTGAGTCTGAATGTAAGTAAAAAGATTGGGCAAAAATAACTTTCTCTTTTAATGTGTTTCAGAAAACGTGAGGACGCATACTCAGTGTTATGCGTTGCTCTCATTACGCATTGTCTCTTCTGGTGTCTCACTGTAATCTTTCTATCCAAGTAGCTTCAGAAAATCTCTGCTGATTTAGACACCTCCTTCTCTCTGTGCTGCTGTCGTGAGCTTTATGACATGGTGTGCACTAGATAATTGGAACAGCTGCACGAGTTAATCAGGTGGGAGCTGGAAGAGAAAATGATTTGATACTGTGACAGAGAGGACCATGTACCTACAGAAGTATGAGGAATGATGTTTTTGCAGTGCTGCCTATTAGATTTTAGGAACCTACAGAGAACTCTGATGTGTTTCTCTTGAAAGCAATTGCGGGGGGTTGCTTGAACTTGCTTTTGGCAGAGGTGATACATGCAAGGGATGCTCCCAGCAGACTGTGGGTACTCTGGATATGAGGTGCTGAGCCCGGGTCTTGTACAGAATGTATTTTCTTTTCCTTTTTTTGTTGTATGTAGAAGTGAAGGAGAACTGTAATTCTGTGTGGTAAAGGAGGGGCTCAAGAATGTTTGAAGCTTAAGACTGAGAATCCGGCTTTGTTCCGTTTCTATTGGGGAGGCAAGTGGAACAGGAATCATCTCTATGGGACCAGGGGGTTCTTGCCTCTCTAGGATTTCCTTTTGCTGCTGCCATTTACATGTCTAAATAAACACTGGTTACAGAGGGAAGCTCTTAAACCAGTTGGGAAAGGTGCATTTAACGTACCACGTATAGGCAGACTAGGCGTGCTTTGTGATTGTGCTCCTCACTTCATACAAGGAATGGCTGCATGTTGAAAATAACAGACGTCCTTAGGAAAGGGATTGCCTTGGGACTGTGGAAGTGAAGCATTTGGTGGCTAAGAAAAGAAATCTAAGAATTTCTTCCCGATGCACTTTTTAATGGGTAGGTTCTTCTTTTTTTCCTTTAAAGAGGAACAGTTGAGCTGAGTTACCTTTCAGGAATGTTTTTTCTTTAATGGTTTCAGCCTCTGAAAAATCCCTTAATTCTCCTGTTTACCTACTCACTTCAGCGTAGTCATATTTATACATATTTTAACAATTTTACGATGAGTAATAATCTTTAGATTGGGAAAATAATGGAAGCAAATCACTGATAAAACATCTTGTTAAATGTCTGAAACTCCAAAAATGTCTAAATAAGTATGTTTGGTGTATAATTTTTCTACCAAGTGAGAACTATCAGATTGTAGACTGTTGCTGAGTAATAAAAACCACCGTTCACTCAGAGCCACCTCCATTGCTTTTGCATTTTATTTAATTACTTAGTATCATGACTTTATTCAATTGCAGCCTCGTGCTTATGGAATAAGGGATTCAGTACCTGCTCTTTAAATCATTATGTAAATCTGTGCAGCTAGAAAGAATCTATCATCTTTCCTTTTGAAATGACTTTAATTTTTTGTATCCTTCCCTCTGAAGTAGCTTAGTATCAATAACACGTTGCAATACTGAAGTATTTCGATAACTTTTTCCTTGTGTTAAGAGGAATAATTAATTTCAATGCTGCTGTTCAAAATTCTTATTTTTTTGAATTTTTTTGTAAGAGTTTATTTCGTTCCAAATTGGTTTATAATCAAACTAGACCTTGCTGTCACTTACATAGATTTTCCATGTTTATTAGTAAATGAGATAAAGGTAGGGATTTTTATTGGATTCCAAACTTTGATCCAGCAGAAATATTGAGTATCCTAAATGGAGATGGCTAGACAGATGTGATTTGATTACTTTTAATTATTTTATGAATATAAATAATGTATATACTCATTTGTCTGAGATTTTCTACACAACTACATATATGCATACTGTTAAAGCCTGAAATTTTATAAAAGCCAGATTTGTGATTGTCATCTCTTATATTCTGAATTCTGTGATATGCAACTTGTAGATAGTGTAAAATAATTTAATTATTAAAATAGTGTATTTAGAGGGTTTTGGTGTTAATAGGAACTGTTTTTCCTCTTCAAACTTCTATACATTATCATATTTATTTTTAAGGCCTGATTGTAACTGAACATGCTGCCAAAGGATTTATCTAACTTCAGATTTCTACACTAGGTTTATTCCTACTGTTTTATAACAGGAATCAAGGGTAGATAACTTCTGCGTTTTCATATAAACTCTTAATAGTTAATATAGAAGTTTGTGCAACTTTATAATGAGAATTTTATTGGAATATTTGTTTCATGGATGTTAAAAATATCGATGCTAGATACGTTTTCCTCTAGTGTGAATTGGCAACCTATTACGTCTAAGGTATAGTCAACTGAAAGCAATGAATTCATGTCTGTAATGCCACCGTTCAGAGGTGCGTGTTGAGACTTGTTGGTATTTCATATGGCCTTGATGTGACAAATGCACTGTCTGTTAAATTTGGTATAAAAATTACAATATTAAAATTGTTTCTGTAACAGGTAGATTTTAAAATAATGTTCTGTGTTCATTTAGCTTTTGTTCATTGATGTCCATAGGCTTGTGGAACAGTAATTCTTTTGAAGGCTGTCCTTTAGGAAGGAGGGCCGAGCAGGACCTGGCTGTAGCTGCAATCTCTTACAGTAATTATTTTCTGATAGGAAGGGTTTTTTCTTATTTTTATCTATGCATCTTTTCTAAGACATAATAGGCACTACTCTTGCTTACATTGAACACTGTGATATATTTGTCGAATAAATAACTTTTTAGAATTTATGGCTCTTACCAGTTAAATTTTACATGAAACTGACTGAAACTGTTTTGAAATCAGTGAAAATGAGAAATGAAGGAAAAGAAATGTAAATGGGGCAGGGTCTGAGCACGTCGGGATTTTCATCTCTCTGCTGGCTCCGCTGGAATTGTAACGTCTGCCAGCTAGCAAACTGACCCCCAACATACAGCATGCCTGAATTCTGGATGCAGATTGTGGTTCTGCTTCTATTTTGCCTGGGGTTTGAGGTAAATATGTACTGGTTAATAGATGCGTCACAGTTCTTACAGAAAATTATCTTAAAGAGTTTGCAGTATTAAGGACAGGACAGGGGATGTGTTTTAATGGAATATCCGTTTGGCCTCTTGTCTGCAATATGTGTGCATTGCCTTGTGTGAATAAAACAAAGTTTATTTAACAAACACGGGCGAAGAGTCTTCTGTTTACTACTTAGGTTAAATCCTTGCCAGAAAGACAAGGCAAAAGCTGCATGAGGTGCCACTCACAGAGTGAATTGTGAACTTCGCTGCTGCAGCCTTCACCTTCCTCCTTCCCCAGTGCGCCCACTTACCTCCAGCTCATCGCGCTCCCACGCGCTCCCAGCAGTGCTAGTGCTCTGGAGGAGAAGAGCTTCATTTCAGAGCTGTGCTGCATTTCACCCCTGCTGGATGAGCTCCTCTAGTCAGGAACCCTTGCTCGTTACCTTTCGTTGTCTGTAAGCTGGGCTCAGCATGTTCGAGAATGCTGCGTGCTGGTTGCTAACCAATATGTATGTTCACCGCTATGGGGAACAGAAGAGAACAACCTTAAAAAAAATGGTAACACACACAATTGCCACAAATGATGAGGCGTTTATGTAGAAAACACATACACTGAAATTTTAAGAGCAGTGTATCGCATATCCTAAGAATGAACCGTAATTGCTTAGGGCTTATTATAGGTTTTCAAGGAGACGAATTACCCAGAAGGATTCGTAGCTCAAAGTAAGAATAAATCTTTGTGCTTTAGAGATGCCTTCTGCTGAGGCTGTGAATGGATGCCAAACCACTGTGTGCAGGGAGCCTGCTGCACCTGAGGATGGCATTATTAGACACAAAGCACCGCACCACACTCCACCACTTACTTACAGCTCCCTTTTGAGGCACTGACCCTACTGGCTTGATTTCAGGTTACTTTAAACCACATCTGAACCTTACAAAGCCAACACATTTACTAAATTACTGGCAAATATTTTGTTCTTCATTTCAAATCTCAAACATGACTACATCTTGCTAAAGTGAGATGATGGTGTAAATTTTCTGGACAGTATCTTAACTTGGGAAGTGAGCCACATAGCCACACTAAGAATAATGTTAAAAGTATCCTTACTAGTACCTATTTAATGACTAAGGTGAATTTGAAAATAATCTAATTTAGACTACAGCATTCATGACCCACATTCATCTCTGATAAAGAAACCAGGCTGCCTAATTTCTTCCAGGGTTTAAAAATAAAAAATAAAAAATCTACAGTTTGTGTCTATAGTGTGAGAGAAAGAAATGTGTTCACCCTGTCGTACCTTGGGCTTTCAGCAGCAGTGTGCTTGTTCTGTATGGAGCCAGTGGGCATCAGCCTTCAGAGCACGATTTGAGCCTATTATGCAGGTGCTTGCCATAATGCTGCCTTGATTTCACACATCTGGTATCTGGGTGCACTAATCATTTTCACAGGCTTTAAAGGTTATGGCAGCTGGCTGAAAAAGGTAGCTCTAATGTAATTCTGAATATAAATAAAGTTGCTACTGCATACGTTGGAGAAGTGGTGGTGCTTCGATGCTTTTGGCAGCTTGCTTTCTTGATCCCTTTCCCAGTTGGTTGAAAAAAAGTTATTTTCCAAGGGAGCTGGTCTGTGTTCAAAGCTTTCTGGAGTAGAAGTGGGATCAGTTCAAAGATGCACACATTTCTCATTCATTTCAGTGGGAGGTGTAATGTAGCTAAAGCACAGGAGTGGGAAGCAGGAAATCCAGGTCCTGCTTCCACTTCTTCTCCAGATTTCCTGTTTGACTTCAAACAAGTTGCTTCATCTCTTGATTTATTTTTATCCCCCGGTGCCCTGGAAATTACAGCATTCTTTATGAATGGTAGTTGATGCAAACTCACACCGATCGATGCTTGGAAGTGCTAGGAGGCAGTGCAACGGAGGCTGGTTTACACAGGTGCAGCAGCTGGGGATCAGTTCCAGATTTAGGAGGCTGTGCTGGATTTGTAGCCGGGACTTGTCCGGAATGCCTGCGGTCCTGGCTGCGGTCTGCCAGGGCCTGGGGTAGGGATGGGGCACAGCGGGGCCAGGCCGGGAGGCAGCTCTCGTTTCTGCAGGACAACAGACACTGTACCAAAAGCTCTGGTGATTTCTGGCAGTTTGTGATCGTTGCTGTTCATCATACATGATTTTAGTTTGTAATAAATCTGCCAGCTCTGAGAGTTAACTACCCAGCTAAGTCCAGATACAGCGCTCCTCAGCGGGCCCCTCACAGACAACCCCAAAAGAGGTCGGGGGAGAGCTGGGTGTGGGTGCACAGCCCGATACACCGCCAAGCAGGAGCAAGGCGAACACGGAAAGCTCCCCAGAAACGCCGTTCCTGCTCTTTAATTTCAGGCAGGTTTCCACACGGGCGCGTCCCCCGGTCCCTGCCAGCCTTCCCCTGCCCGTACCCAGCCCGGGGGGCCGCGCTGACGCGAGGCCCGGGGCCACCCAAACGGGGCCGGGGGCCGGGCTCTGGGGGCCGTGGCGGCGACCGTCCGTGTGAGGCGTCGAAGGGGAGCCGCGGCGCCGACCCGCCCCGAGATGGCGGCGGGGCCCCGTCCCCGTCCCGCCCCGCGCCGCCCGCCCCCCGCGCCGCCTCCTCCCCGTCCCCTCCCTCCCGCCCTCGCCCTCCGCGCACTCGCTCCCCGGCAGCGCTGAGGTGCGGGGCGCGGGAGCCGCCGCCGATCCTCGCTGCCATGGCCGCGGTGGGTGCTGCGGGGCCCCCGGGGGGCGGCCGCCGTGGGCCGGGCTGTGCCGGGCAGGGCTGGGTTGGGCTGAGGCGGGCACGACCCTGATGTCTTCGCCTTCCCCGGCGCAGGTGACGAGGGGCACGGCGACGCGCCGCAGCCGGCTGAAGCGCTCCGACGGCAGCACCACGTCCACCAGCTTCATCCTGCGGCAGGTGAGCGGCCGGGGGCGGCTCCGAGGGGGCTCCGGGGCCGGGGGCTCCCCCTCGGCCGGGCGGGGGCAGCGCCCCCACCTCAGCGCCCCGCTCCTCGCCCTCAGCCCCCGGGGTTCGCTCGGAGTTGGTGAAGTTGGCCGGCCGGGTGCGCGCTCGTTGCACGTGTGGTTATCTTTAATTTCACCGCCCTGAGGTGGTCGCAGGGCGGTTTGGCGGTGCTGTGGCCACCTGTGGCTCTGCGCTGTGGCCGTCAGGGCTCGTGCTGGTCGAAGTCGCGGTGCCCCTCCGGGGGGAGTTTTGGGGCGGGTGAGACCCAGCGCCGTGACCCTGGCGGTGGTGACCTGAGAGGCCTGGAAAATGCACCTGGAGCCGCGACTTCTCCTGAGAAACACCCGCACTTTGCCTGCCTTCCAGTTTGTGAGCCCTGGTTTACGCTCCAGGTGGATTTCTCAGCTATCCGCTGTGGCGGTGCCGGCAAAAAATCCACCTTTCTGACAGAACAGGAGCCCAGGTTTTAGCCCTTGCTTGCTCTGAGGAGTTGAAGGTTTCTGCAAGACGTGTGCTCGCAAAGATGTCGTGCATGCCGGCACCTCACTTTGGGGCTCCAGGCTCCTCGGTGCTAATTATACCCAGCCCTGCTTCCCCTGGTGTTACGGGAGCAGCGGTGGCAATTTAGACGAAGCCTCCTGCTAATAACTATTTCTGCCCTTTCTTCTTGTGTTTGCAGTCTGCTAGCTGTCCCTTGGTAAAACAAAGGCTAGCAGCCGTGGCCACCGAAGCTTCGCTTTCTCTCCCGAGTGATGTTTGTCAGAGTAAATATTATTAATCTGCTCTAGAAGGAGAAGAGGTGAAACGTTCCTTGGCGGATGGCCCCGACTTCACACTCGCCCAGATTTCGCGGTGCTGTTAGGAGAAAATTAAAGGAGCAGAAGGAGAGCGGATGAGGGTCCTTGGAAAGCCAAGGGAGGCTTGTCGAGCGTGGAGGCCCGTTTTGCGGAGACGTGCGAGGTGTGGGGCTGGTCCGGGGGTGAGGGGATGGAGCGCGGCCGTTCCTCGCTTCCAGCAGGGCAGGAGGAGCTGGAGGGGATCGCAGCCGAAGGAATTAGAGATCCAACAGCGCCAGGAAAATGGAAAGGTGCTTCCAGGCTGGGTGAGCACATCGTGGTAGTTGAGCAGGTGGCGGAGGTGGCTGTGGGCCCTTCCTGGAGATGTCCCGGAGAATCATTCAGGCTGTCGGAAATGCCACTTCAAGTGATTCACGGGTGTTGTGCTCACGCGGGAGGCTGAGGGCTTGTGACTGAGACACACTGAGGGGAATCGGTGCCATTCCTGAGCACGGGATGTCCGAGGGAGCGAGTCTGCGCTGCCTGGCTCTGAAAGCCTGCAGGTGGGAGCGCTCATGGCAGTACCTGGGGAAAGCTGCTGCTCGCGAGAAAGCTGCCGCTCTTCAGACAAGCGAGCTGGATGTGACGGGTCAATTAGATTGCATCAAGTATCTCAGTTGGGTTCCAAACACGCTGAGAGTTTCTTCTTTGCACTTTTTTCGGTCTCATGGCTTAGGACTCGGAGTGCTCTGGAAGCACTGCGGGATTCAGTGTGTTTGGTGCCTTTTGGGGAAGGTAGGGAGGCTTGTATTTACTTTTGAAATCCCCCTCGATGGGATAGTAGTGCGTGCTACATAGTGAGCCCCTTTGAGGGGCATTGCCAAATATATAAGGCTTCTCATTTTGCTCTAGCAGAATAATAAATAATACTTTGTGATTCTTGCGTCCCTACGTTTGGCTGAATTAGGATGGAAGTTGCAGTGTGCAGGGATTATTTGCCTGTCCTCTACTGTGGCAGTCCCGTGGCTCCCAAGGTTTGGGTTTCAGAACTTCAGATCCTCCCGTGGATGGTGTGCTGTGCTCCTCATGCTGCTGGTGTGCGTGGCTCTGTAGTCACAGACACCGCCTGTAAGCACGTGTTGCAGGCGTTGCCCACGTGAAAACACACGTTTAAGTGAGAATGAGGGCAGCTGCGTTCCTGAACGTCGGTCCTTTCAGAAAAGTCAGGTAGATGCATTTATTTTAGTCACTCTCCGAGATGACATTTCAGACTGCAGCACTTTCGGACGGTAGGAGATCCACGGTGATTTTGTATCTGGAGACCTTCTGAGCAGGCGAGTGCGTTAGTTCTCTACATGAGATCAGTAGGAAGATTTCACTTGGATTGTGTGAGCTGAGCAACAAAAATAACTCTTGGGTTGCCTCCCACCTTCCCCTCGCTGAGGGAGCGTGAGTAGAGAGCTACATGAAGGAAGTGTTTAGGTAAGGGTCGCGTTAGTTCTTCCTCTGTGACCAATACAACGTTCCTCACCATATGGAAATCCCGCTCCTCACCACTGCTGTACACTGCGGCGTTCCTGCTGCTCCGTTAGCGCTGAACGAGCACTTCAGGGTTGGCATTCTTTCTTTGAGAAGCGGAAGGAAAGTCCTGGTAACAGGAATTGTCTTCAAGTAATGTTGGAGCTGTAAGTGTAATTAAAAGCAAAAAGAGATTCTGTTAGTAAGGTTTGCACTAAGGGTCTTGGAGGAGTTTAAGTCTGTTTTGAATCTCATATATGTTATGAGTTGTGGAGTAGTTTTCACAATACCAGTGGAAATTTTATTCTTTTTCATCCTTTTTGTGTAAGGAGATGCACAGGTTCCCCGGCCTTGAGCTCTTTACTTGACTTTTCATTATGTCACGTGTGATTTTTGGTTTAAGTTCATAGGTCAGTTCAGCTTAGTACCAGAATAATATTTGGACAAGCTTCTGAGTTTGTGTTTTTGTAAGGCCGGGCAGTGATAAATGTGGGGCAGTCGCTGTGAGTCTTGTGTGTGTCAGCAACGGCAGAGCTACAAATGTACCGTGCGGGTGGAAAGCCGACGGTGCCCGTAATGGCCTCTTCCTGGAGAAGCGCTGCGCTGCAGGACAGGCGCTGGGTGAGGTACAAGTGGGGACAGGTGGGCACGGCTGGGAAGAGCAATTTCTCCAGAGGGTAAGGTCACTCCTAGCCTCGTGTGACCTTCAGGCTGCCTTGGGAGGGCACCGAGTTGTGCGAAGCGGTAACACACGTTGCCTTTCCTCTGCGCGGGGCAGCTTTAGGTCCCGTGTTAGAAGGTGGGCACACGAGTGAGCAACCTGCTCGTCTGCGCTTCGCTGCACCTGTTTGATGGTGGTGAAGCAGGACGGCAGCTCACGATGCTGCTCTCGGTGTGCTGTGGGTACCTCTGGCTGCTGCAGGAGGGCTGCTCAGCCCCGTCCAGCCCGCACCAGGGCAGCCGAGCAGCTCCGGCACTCCCAAAGTGCTGCAGGTTTCAGGGTGCTGCTGCCTGGGCACCTCTCCCTGGGTGGCAGAGCCGAGGCTGCGAGCAGGCCTGGCGCTGAAGCTGTTAATGCCGAGCTTGAGCGAAGGCCGGGTGTACAAAACTGTTCTTCTTACGTGGCAGGTGCTGCTCAGTTCTATTTAACAAGTCCCTTAAGGGACAGAAGTCAATTATCAACGTGGTGGCATAAGAGAAGAAGTAGGGCAGCTGAAAACATGCTTATACTTTTGCAAATGCTGTAATAATTCATTACAATAATGCATTGTTGGTTGGTTTGGTTTTCCCGGAGGATTTTGTTTCCACCTTTTATGTTGCAACTTGTGATGCAATTATTATTTTTTTCCTTTGGCTTCTGGTAGCACCGTTTTCATTGCCTGTGCTTTCTTTCAAATAATCTCATTGAGAAAAGTTGGGTGACCCGTGAACAACGACAAAAGTCGCCCAAAGGCTATGTCACAGCAGCACGTCTTGTCAAACAAAGTGCCCCAGCGGCTGCTCCCTTACTGCCGGTGGTCCTGCTTGGGCTGGCGGGGCAGAGTCTGCACCTCCTGCTTCCCGGGTATGGGTGCCAGGAGTCGTTCAAGCCTTTGTGTGGCTGCTGATACAATTCTGGGAGGAAGAAGCGCGCAGCAAATGGCTCCGTCTGTGTAACTGGACTAGGGATCCCCAGGGGCAGTCGGTGCCTGAAGCAGGGGCTGTGGCACGAGGAGATGGGACGAGCGGCGCGCCCGAAGGGGCTCCGTGGTTGTGCGGGGGGCACGCAGCCACGTCCCCTCCTCCAGACGCGGCCGAGCAGCAGATCTCAGGTCTTCTTGCCGCCCCGGCACTGCTCCACAGGCTCTGCCTCCTTCCCTCCCTGTGGCATCTGTCTTCTCCTCCGAGGTCCCCACCCCGCCTGCCCTCTCTCATTTAGAGAAGATTTGGTTGGATGATGTCTTGTGAGCTGAAGGAGGGATGGAGTTTTGTCTGATGGGAAGGAGTCGAGTTTAGGGTACCTCTACTCTTGAAGATGCAACCCAAATTTGCCTTTTTCTGGACCTGATGGTTTACTCCTTTTTCTGTAGGGCTGTTACTTGTTGTCTCCTGTGCCTAACGGCCTCGCCAGGCAAGCGCTGTGGTAATTCCCGTGATGGAAATGAAATACGGGGCTCTCTGCTCCTGGATACCAACAGGGCCCTGAAATGAGAGACTCAGAGTAGTCGGTGGAAATTCTCTTCACCTCTTGCCAGAGACTTCGGGTAGAGTGTACTTGTCCACTGCAAGCACATCTAACTGCATAAAGCCCTATTCAGACACGCGTTTTATTTCTGGAAGGTTTTTTTGCTGATTATTTTTTAAAGATAGTAGAAGTTGGCTTCTTTTAAGACAGTTAAACCTCGTGTTGCCTCTCTGGTAGGGCTTGTGCTTGCTGCTTTTTCAACTGTAATATTGAGAGGAAAAGGAAACAGGAAAAACCTTCTGCTATTCGACCATCTCCTAAGCCACGGCAGCATTATTAATGGTTGAAAAGAGAGTGAACATCTCTCAAAAGAGTTTTGTTGCTTTGTTTTCAGGTTATTTTCTCCGGTGCCTCTGGACATGCGATTGTGGTGTTCTCCCTGCGGGACCAAGCGGTGTTCTCTAGTTGGATGTTGGCATCCACGTTCAGTCGTCTCTTTGTTCGGTCAAGACAAAGTAGTTTTTGTATATCAGATTTGGAAAGCTCTAAGGGCATCTGAGCCGTCTGTGTTGTTGTTTATAAAATCTGAAGGCTTTTCCCTTAGCGCACACGTCACGTAACCAACCACCCAGTTGCCATCTCAGGTGTCCTCTCAGCTGTGAAGCGCTCGAGTTCGGTCGTCTGCCCAGGAAAATGCCAGCTGAGTTCCGTGCACCAGCACTCTTCAAGAGCGATGTGCGGCCCGAAGTACAACTTGGAGCTTTTTAGTTGATGTTATTGGCTGACTGCACCATAAAGTGGTGGTCTTAGGTGGGAGGGTGCTCGTGCTGGGATCTGTTGCCAAACTGACAAAACAGTCTCATTCCCGCTCCAGGTTAAGAGGAATTACGTTTGGTCTTTGCTGATCAGTGATGTACATAGGCAGAGGTAGTGATCTTTTCGTAAACTTTTTTTTCCCCTTCAGTTCTCGTCTTTAAGCCATTTTCCTGAGGATGTAGTGAGCCATCAGTGGATGACCTTGAGACATTGGTCTTCTGTAACACAGATTTCCCGATGGCGAGAGGTGGGTGACGCTGAGTGTCCGGCCCAGTCTAGATGTGCAGCGAACCAGGCGTTTCTCAAAACCAAATGCTGATTAGATTGATAAAATATATATCTGCAAGGGAGCAGATCAGAATCTCCGTGATTTACCAGGATGAGCTCAATTCTACGATGAGTCATTAATTTCTAAAATATAACTTACTGTCATGGAATATGATTATGCCTTCGACACAGGGCTGGATCGTTATTTTTTCTATACAGCATTTAGAAACTGTTAAAGCATTTGACAGGTGAATAAAAGATTCATCCCTATCTCCAGAGAACGCAAGGCTTGTCTTCATGGCAGAGCGGCATTGTTTTAACTCGCCTTTGTTCTCAAATCTGTGTGCTTAACTGGTACAGCAGTTGCCTCTTTTAAGTTAAACCCTGCTTAAGCCCAGCTGACTTTGGTTTAACCCAGCCTGCAGACTTGCACTAAGGCAAAACCAGTCGTGCTTCAACTGAAACACATTTCCACGGAGCGTCTTGTTCTAGCACACCAGTGCCCCTTTGACTTTGAGGCTGCTTGCAGTCTTCTCCTGCGCGCAGCACCACGGAGGAAGCGTACAGAAGTTGCCGTCAGCTCTGGGAGAGGGCGGTCAGTGTTTCCCACCGGTGTCACCGTGGCCTGAGCTTCGTTTCCAGACGTGGAGATGACTTCTGAAGACAATCAGCTGCTGGAGGGCACCGCTGAGGGCAGGCTCTGCTGCTGTCTGTGCCCATGTCCCCCTGGAGCCCGTGGGTGCTCCCGAGCAGTGGGAGTGGCACTGAGCTGATCCCAGGCAGCGGAGCTGAGTGTGCTTCGGACGCACTTTTTCTGCCTGTACATCCCTTGGAGTGTCCTCCTTTCTTGGCCTCCGTGTCGGGCACAGCTGGAGGCACCTGGCTGTCCCACCTCGGTGCGCACATCTGGAAGCTGCGCTGGCCTTTGTCACGGGGCTGCCGTGATCCCCACGCCCCCAAATCCTGCCTTGGTTGGGTTTTTCCTTGCACAGCTGGGCTGCGGGGTGAGCTTCACCAGTCTGAAGTGGCAGTAGAGGGAAACTTCCGTGGCTTTTCTTGATGGGAAACGGAGAATAGGAAATGTGGCTTCCCTCCGTAATCCTGCCATCACCGCGATGAAGCCAGCAGGCTCCCTGCGAGTTTTGGTTCCTCATCTGGAGAGTGAGCGTGGCTGCGTGTCTCTGTGTCACCGGGAGGCTTAATTGAACGCTTCTTAACGCACTAATTGAATCTCAATTTATGTTCCCATTAGTCTTCCGCTGGAAAAGGAAAAGGATTTTTGTCGTTGTTTGCAAGCAAACATTTCGTGACTGCGTGGTGCTAATAAATAAATAAAGAGATCCCCGAGCTGTGGGGTTTGTTGGCTTTGTGCAGAGCCACCTAGGAGCTGTCGAGGCAGGTTCGTTACGCTCGGCTAATGAGAAGCTCTCGTCCGTGAGCACGGCACGTGGCGGGGAGGATGGGTCGGCAAACGAGAGCATCGGAGATCGTGTAGGTGACGGAGATCATGTAGGTGACAGCTCGCTACACCATCAGCGTCCCTTCTGGGTGCTTGGTGGAGCCGTTGGCACGGGTTCCTGGAAGCCTGAGCCCTTAAAATCTCACTTAAAAAAAAAAATGTATCCCCTCTTCTCCAGCAGATGTGCTGACCGGCTTATTGTCTCCATGGGAACAAGGTTTCATTTTTAAAATAGCCTAAAGTCACACAAGAGAAGTCAGATATTAATAGCAGAGGCAGCGTAGGTATGAATAAAAAATAGGGTTTGGCTCTTCCTCATCCACAATTCCCTGTATTTCGGAGTTGCCTGTCTCTTTGTGCATGGTGTGGGTGTTTGTTTACATGTATCCTCCTGGTGTGACCTATAAAATGAATTCCCCTTATCACACGGTGGTGTCACAGTGAGATACGTGGCACAGTGCCGCTCGGGACACGAGGGCAATGCCCACGCGTGCTGCTGGATAGGTAAGCAGATGAAAATCCTCCGCGGAGGCGCAGGGGATGCTCGGAGCTCCGGCACCCCAGAAGCCCTGTGCCTTCCCCTGGCCTTCGGTGGCCTGGCCGCAGCCTCGCCGGGGGTCCGTGCCCTGGGGTTGTGCCCCCGATGTGTCAGCCCCGTGGTACCAGATCATGCAGAAGCCGCAGCTGGGGGGTACAGCGAGGGGAACGAGAGCCGCCTTCGGGAGCTGGAGCCCCGGGAAGGCTGCGCCTGCGTTTGCTGTCAGGCAGTTTCTATGGACACCGGGAGTTTGTGTCAAATGCAATCTCGGCGCGATTGTCTGTGCTGAATATAGAGGAAGCTGAGATGATTACATGGGGCTCCAAACCTGTGTTTGTTAAAATGCGTTGTGGTGCTTTGAGAAGAATATGGTGGTGACAGAAATAGCTTTTTCCTAAAATCCTCGGGTCTTGGGTGACCTGCGGAGTTGGAAAAATAGCTTCGTAGCTCCTTTGTGTTCGTCTCAGGGCTACGTGGGGAAGCCTGATGTGTATAATTTTCACATTTCTGCTCTCGGAAAAATAATACAGCAGAGCTCCAGCGAAATAAAATTTGGCATGCTTAGGTTTGGGTCGGAGCTTCTTTTGCCCCTTACAATGTTCGCAGGATCTCTGGGTTTTATCCCACTTGCCTGTTAGCTGAGAACTGTTAGAAAGTGATTTTTGGTAGCTGATCAAGTGTACGAACCTGAAGAATATCGGGACGCAGGGGAGAGTTCCAAAAGAGCTCTCACGTTGAGATCTGATGTGCCTGGGGCATTTGTTTCTTGGGTGCTCTGTTCCTAGCGACTGAAACCGAGCTTCTCATTAGGAGAAGTTTCATCAGCTGGCACTCTTTTTTCCCCTCTTTCATTCCTCTTGAAATTATTAAGGGAAAAAAAAAAAAAAAGACCTCAGCACAAGAGCCATTTCCTAGGTTTAAGGACCAGTTGGGGTTAACGGCCGGAGGCACGTTAACCTTCCAGCCGGCCATTCATCTTCCCGGTGCCTCGCAGCACTTAGGGCTTAAATGTTATGTCCCCGTTTTGCCTTCGATGTCTTGTTGGCCTCGTGGGGAGGAGCTGTTCCCGTGGGGTGGCTGCACGAGCTGCTCTGCCTCAGGAGCTGTCTGTAAAGAGGCCGGTGCCCGGGGCTGGAGACGTGGCGCCGCGGGGTGCTGGAGGCAGTGAAGGCCGCCTCCGCCGCTCGCCGAGGTGCCGGGGGGCTGGGGCTTCCCAATCTAGCCTGCTGGGTGGGGGAAAGAGGTCACGGAGACACGGAGATGTGAGGAATGAGGTGGGGCTGAAGCGGCCCCGGGGAGGTGAGAGTGCTGGGAGGAGATGGGGGAGCGGGGAGCGAAGCCGGGGCGTGGGTTGGGTGATGGGGAGGGCGCTTGTGAAGGGAAGGGAGGGCAAAGCCGGGGGCCTTGCCATAGAATCAGGGCGGCTCGGGTTGGAAGGGACCTTGAAGGTCCCCCAGTTCCAACCCCCTGCCATGGCTGGGACACCACCCACTGCATCAGGATGGCCAAGGCCTCATCCAACCTGGCCTTGAACACCTCCAGGGACGGGGCAGCCACAGCTTCTCTGGGCAGCCTGTGCCAGGGCCTTAGCACCCGCTGAGGGAAGAATTTCCTCCTCACCTCTAATCTAAATCTCCCCTCCTTTAGTTTAAAACATTCCCCCGTCCCATCATTATCCGCCTGAGCAAAAAGTCACTCTCCATCTTTTTCAAGCCCCCTTTAAGCACTGAAAAGCTGCAGTAAGGTCACTCCGGGGCCTTCTCCAGGCTGAGCAGCCCCGGCTCTCTCAGCCTTTCTTCACAGGAGAGGCTCCTTTCTAGGACTGCGACCATCCAGCCTCAAAGCGCCCCTGTGGGGCGGCGTGCTGCTCCTGCTGAAGTGTAAGTGTGCGGGTGTGCAAGGCAGAGGGTAGGAAGAGAGGAAACCACAAATACCGATTTAATTAACTGTTTTAAGTTTGACTACGGATGTTGTGGGATATTTGTGTCATATCCTGCACTTCTCGCTTAAAACTGAGCGTGGACTCAGCCTGTTGTGAGGCTCCCTGGTTGACGAGGGCTGCCCAGTCTGTGGAGTGCCACCATCAAATTAGTAGAGCGATATGAAGAGATGGGGAAAAGTTTTAAAAATAAAATAAAAATAAAAAAATAAAAAAGGGAGCAGAGGAAAAAGGAGGGGGGAAGTAGAATGAGAGCAGAAAAGAGATTGAGACGAAGGGGCAGAATATGTCCCTAGCTGGTTTGCAGAACAAGGAGTATGCGAACTAAGCATGTCAGTGGAGACTTGCCAGAATGGGTAACGTCGCACAATTATTGTCTTCTGCAGCTTTACTCCTCCTTGGTGGGAGCTCAGGGTGTGCTGCATCACCTACAGGAGGCTGTGTGACAGGGCACTGCCCTGTGAGGTGCAGGAGATGGAAGGTGTGGGCAGCTGCTGGTCGTTCATTTCTGGTTTTGCACTTTTCTCTTTTTTTCCTTTTATTTTATTTTTCAGCAAGAGCATGAATTGGCAATGTCAATGGTGAGCCCCTAAACGCCAGCCTCAAGTTGTGGTACAGGAGAGGACACTTGGATGCGGGTGCTTTATTCTTAGCATTATTCCGTAGTCAGGAGGCAGACAGCTTTTGCTGTCAAACACGATTTTCAGAGCAGGAAAGTGCATTTAAAAAAGTAAAATGATGCAAGCATTGCCAGGCAGAGCACACCCATATGTTTGACTGCGTTTCCAGGCCTGCCTTCCTTGGGATTTGTCTAACGAACTTGCCTGTCATGACCAGAGCTGAAGGAACTACTTTGTAGGCTGATTCTGTCTCCCCAGGAACAGCGTGAAGAGTAGCATGCACGTGATGTGTCCGCGCTGTGCCATGTCCCTCCTTCATCCTTGCCTGTTCCTCTGCCAGCTCATTTCTAAGGCCGTGTCCTCTCCTGTCAGACGCGGAGGTACAGAAGGGTACTGGTGTCCCCGGTGGGCATCTTTGTCTCCATGACAAATCCCTGCCGTTTTAAACTGCTGCATACCCTTGTGCTTCGGGTCCTCCCTGAGAGTTCTGGTGGCTTAGAAAGACTTCCGCACTCCGTCGTTAGCTCTGGGAATTAGCAACGGAACAGCAGTGCAGGGTGACCACGCAGCGAGCCTCCTCCAGGAGGACGGTCCCTTTTCCACTTGTCTCGGACCACGCACACGTGTCAAACCTGCAGCGGTTTCACCTGTAAGTGCCTCACCTTCCTCTTGGCAGATGACTCTGCTTTCTGTGCTGGATAAATGAGAGGTTACCACTTACATGCAGGAAAAACAGAAGTGTGATGAATTACAAGCCGGTGTAATTTATGCAGAAGCAGTGTGGGGGAAACTGCAGCCCACTCGTGTTCCACATAAATTATGCATGTACCTCCTTGAAAATAGCTACAGAGGGTGTTCGGATTTTTTTGGCTAATGAATCATGCCCTAAATTTCTACAGTACATACATTGACTCAAATGTCTCCCTTTTGCCCCACCTTTATTTTTAGCTCAGCTGTAAACTCCTGCTGAACACGCAGTTCCGGATGTTTCTTTATTTTCCTGACGACAGACCTGTGCTTTGAAGACCCTGTTTTGAGAAGGGGCTCCTAAATTTACTACTCCCAGAGCACTCCCACATGAGAGCTCGCATCTCGTGCTTCGGAGCTCTCTGGAGAGATCCCTTGGCTGTTGTAGTAAGGGTGTGCGTGAATAAAGGCGTGCTTGTGGGGATGCAGCTGGCTCTTGTGTTCTGTCGTCTTCCTGCAAGCTACAGCCACCACAGTCTTCAGAGCTGTAGCCTTCACCCCCGGGTGGAGGGCAGCGCGAAACCTTTGGCCCTGAGCACAGCAACCAAGAAGCTGATGAAGAAAGCAAAGAAGAATGCTGTTGGCGTTTGCTTGGACTACGGGCCAGAAGAACGATGCTGCCTGCCATGTAAAGTCTGCTTGGTGTTACCGGCCAGAAGCTGGCGGAGCCTGGGGATAGATCGAGGTGTGCAGAGCCCTGAGCAGCAGCCTGGGTGCAGCAGGGCTGTGCTCTGAGCGTCTCCTCCCGCGGCAGCCAAGCCTTTGGTCCCGCTGCGAGACAGCGGCTGGCAGCACCACGGCCACGGGGTGGTTCTGGAAGGGAGCAAAAATGCACAGAGGAGGATTCGAGAGGTGAAGGATTCATGGAACACGAGGAGATGAAACAGCTTCAGGCCTAAAATCAGCCTGCTATGGGGATGCGGCGCATTAGAGAGAGAACAAGCTGGGAGAAGTGTGATTTTCATGGTAATAAAGGTGTGGGCGCACCAGCGTGGGCACGCCGGGGAGCGCGGCGGCACGAGGCTGCGGCTGGAGCACGCGGAGGACTGAGCTGGCGGGCAGGGCCGCTTCTCGTTTGGCACAGGCAGGGAACAAGGGATTTCAGGGTGCTGGAGACAGACACGGTGTATTTTGCCATATATTAGGAAATATCCCATATATATGGAGGGACAGAGCGGGTCTCGTGTAATTTCTTGAGGATTTTTAAAATTTTCTGCTTTGTTATTTTTTCAAGCACAATATTTAGTTTTCTTTGCTGCATCTAAGCAAGCAGCGATTGCATATCTGGGGCCAAATCTCTTTTGCCTCTGTTGTGCTCCTGCTGAAATCACTGATGTCCTTCCATGGCAAAACAGGCAGGCTTGCGTGAGCCAATAACACAGAGTATTTTTCCCCTGCCTGCCATTGTCAGTAAAATTGAAGTTTGCTGCCCCTGCACGTCTACACTGTGATAAATGAAGGGAAAACCCGTTGTGGGAATGGCCCCCAAAGCAATTTGGTGTGCAACGGAGAACTGAAATGCGCCTGGCCGGGGGGATGACGCATGGCATCGGTTGCCGGTTCAGATTTCCTACCCGTTGCGGTTAGAAAAGCTTGGTTTTGTGTAGTCCGGACTTCTGGGCTGCTGAAGCCTTCTGTTGCTGATTTGTAGGCTTTAAGTAGTGCCGGAGCTTGCAGCTTGGCCTGGAAGGGCTCCACGAGGATGGACAACGTACCGTGTCACCTAGCCGTGAGAACAGCCATCGTTTGGAGCCGTGTGCTAAGGGGTGCCAGCGACACTGCACAGGTTCAATGTTTACACGCTGCTGCCTCACTCCTCGTCCTTTGAAAGTTCCTCAGCATTTCAAGGCTTACCTACAGAGAAGCCGTCAATTTTTAACAATTCAGAGAGCTCTTCAGCCAATTTTAGTAGTATGTCTGGGTGAAAATTTAGTCTGATGACCTAAAAATTAATACTTGTTGTTGCTTTCGTTTCTTTGTTATTCATAGAGGAAAAGGGCTTTGTAACTGTTAGAAGCGAATGTCACATTATTTCTCTCTAAATACCAGAGAACAGCTCTAGTTAACAGTCCTGTCTGCTCTGCGTTAGCACTCCCTGCACCTCCCTGTCACCATTGTCACTTTTACAGTTGCAGAAGCTACACCTGAAGCCTTTCACAACCTAATGTTCTGTTCTCAATATACGCTTGAATTGCTCTTAGGCCCACCAGCCGTGGGTTGGCCGGTTTCTGTCTTTCCGCTTCCTGGCAGACCGTAATTCTGTACGGGTTTCATTGTGTTTGTGGCTGTCGCTTTCGCGACTTCTCACCTGCTCAGCTTCAACTTGCTGCTGTGGCTTTCGGGTCTCAGGCTCCAGCATGCACCAAGGTGCTCCTCACCTCCAGCGGTTCCTGTTTTTGGTCGTTGTCTTGGTTTTGGGTGCAGGAGGCAGCGGCTCGGAGCACCGTGGCCAGCCCTCCCTGCTCCCGTTCCTCAACCGGCACCCGTTAATTAGCTCTGTGGGGCTCACCTCTGTGCTGCTGTTTGGTAGGAGGAAAAAACCTCCTCCTCTCTACCTCTCTGAGGTCAAACAAGTTTGTATTATTCCTATTTTGCTGTGGGGACGTTGCCAGCTCGCAGGTCACACAGCGGTCCTGCTGTGGCCTTGTTCCCACATCTCAGGGACGGGGCGCAGGCAGCTGGGGCTGTGCTCTAAATACTGAGTTGTGCTGTAGTCCTTGGGAATCTTCTCCCGAATTTCTTCCTCAGCGTTCCAGGCAAGATGAACCTGGCAAGTCCTCGTTCATCTGGTGAGCATGTTCCCTGACGGGCAGATGTGAGTGTTGCTCCTAAGGGTAAACGCGTCGGCCACCGTCGCAGAAGACAGGTGAGCGGGTTTTACGCATGTTCCTGCAGCCGCGCTGAGGCAGTAAGATGGAGCTCCCCTGCAGTTACTGCAAGGTAACTTACCGACCACGGTTCCCATTTCTTCATAGTCTCAGGTAAGGTGATATAAAAATGCTTTTCAAGCATCAGAGCTGCGTGCAGGACGAAGTTGGATGTCTGCGCGGCCATGGCACAGCGTGCGCAGTGCTGCTGGGAGGGCTGACAGCGTGCAGTTGTGGCCGAAGCCACACGGTGGGGCTGGCACCTCGGCTTGCTGCAATCCCCTCACCGAGCACAGAGCCGGAGCCCTGGAGCCTCCTTTCGGGAAACTAAATGCCATCTTCACGGTTTTCAAGTTCCTCAGCAAAGCGCTTGGCTCGGAGACATCACCAGCCCAATACAATTCAGTTCCTGAGAGTTGCTCCTGCTGATTTGCTTCCGGGTGTAATTTGCAGTATTGGGTGTCTGATCAGATGCCCGGGTTAGCTCAGGAGACAGGAATTAGCTCAAGCTGCTCTCTAGCAATCACACGATACTTCCTGGAATTTGCTTTCTGGTCTCTGTAGCTGAGGGCACAAGCCCTGGCTCGTGCTTTGAATTTACATTTGTGGAATGCACAAGACAAATACAAAATTACAAAGCACTTGCTAACTTCTTAAATGAAATATTTCCCGTCCTATCAAGGTACAAAATGAGGATGTAGATGGTTCATAAGTTCTGGGCAGGATTCAGAGTACTTGGTGTGGAATGAACTGAAGAGGAAGGGAGGGGAAGGAGAAAAAAATCCTGTCTTTGAGATGTGTCCTCTGAAAGGGAGATGTGTTACAAAAAAGCAACAAACATTTTCTGTGATTAATAACATTACTGTTCCTAGGGCAGGCAGGTAAAAATGGGATCTTCAAATACACGTGTGGGACTCTGCTGGTGCTTTCCTCTCCACATCTCTGTTGGTGCCCCACAAGTACAACCCGCTTGCTTTCGCCCCTGCATCTCCTCACCGCCTGTGCCCTGCATTAAGCTCTTGGTTTGTGCTCCTCTGCGGGCGTGCCCACGCATTTGGCTCTTGTTTTTTCAATTCACACCATAAAACCCATGCCCTTGTTTTGTGTTTTACCTGGAGCTGCTTGCTTATGGTGGCAGTGCAGCTCCCCGTAGGCAGGAGCAGGCCAGCCGGCGTGGTGGGACACCTCCATGTGGCCACCAGCCTCAGCACCGCATCGAGGCCAAGGGGAGAGGTGGGGCAGGTTGGTCGCCTTCTGCTGCCCTGAGCGCCTTGGTGCTGTGCTGGCACAGCTTCGCAAGGAATGTTTGTCCTGAGCACAGAGGGTTGGAATTACAGCTCACGCTTGCAGAAGAAGAAAATTACATGCTATCAGACCGCAAATACACGTGTAATTTACCACTAACCCTCTGAATATGGAGCGCAGACAAGCAAGGAACTCAAATGCAGGACTGGTTTTGCCTCGTCTGTGTTGCTCCCGGCGCTGTGATCGGCTGGGTATATAAATACCTGCCGGGCGATGTGGTAGGGATCTGCAGTGCACGGTGGCATTGCTGGAGTTACGTAAACTTAAACCAGATTTTTTTTAAAGTATAAACTCTTGGCTTTTCTTCCAGGTTCAATTATCAAAAAAAAAAAAAAAAAAAGACAAGCTCAGATTTGCTAATGCAAATCAGCCTGGTTCTGTGGTTTTGGCAATACAAAATTGTGAGAAACCTAATATTAAAACACAAAACAGCCCTGGAAGTGTAACTTTCCAGCAGGCAGCGGCCCCATCCCTTGCTGTGCTGCACCCAAAGCTTTTCTCCAGGGGAAGGGAGCTTGTTCAGCCCCTGCTGAGCATTCCTGGGGGCCTCGCTGCCTGGTGTTCACCCTGGAGGCCAAGGCAGGAGAGCGCGGCTCTGCCTGAGGGCGCTTGGGCACCACCACGTCCCTTCAGTAAAGGCCGTGTGCCTGGGCATTTGTGAGCCCTGTTGCTTCGTGCTTTCCAGGTGGGCACGTTTGGGGGGCAGCCCGCAGCATTTGCAGCATCCCCCAGGTATGGGGCAGGGCTGTGGGACCTCTGCGGGTCCCTCACTGGATATTCTCGAAGCCCTGGGCACCGAGCGCAGGTACGTGAATCCCTGCTTGCTCTGCAGGCGTGGGGAGCACGGAGGAAATGTTGAAGATTCTCCGAAGCTGGAATTGTTTGGGGTCATGAAAACACCAATAAACACTCCTACGTGCTCACAGAACTAAACTCGGTTGTTCTAAATAATTATAATTGCTTTAATTTGTCATATTTTGTGACGGCTTGTTCATTAAATCCTGAGCTTCGTGGAAGCTCCGCTCCTGAGTCTGGCTGGAGGAAATAGTAGGATAGTATTTAGCTGGGTGCCCCAAATTGTGCAGCAATTATGACGAAACAAATCCGTGCCGGATTCTGCCGATTACCATGGTAACCCACATTCAAAATAGCACTAGAAGGCCACGTAGCAGAAGAAAACCAGGTTTTTGTCCCTTACTAACTGATGCACGCTGTAGATTTTGGTAGAGAAGTCCTTGAAATGGAGGCAATTCCCTTTTTGATTGCCGTCGTGTTGTAGCGGTGAGTCCTGCTCCAAAGGGAGGTTCTGTGCGCAGCTCTGGCCGAGGCAGTGGACACCCAGAACATGCTCAGTGAGCTTCAGGTGTAAGCAAACAATCCGTGAAGCCTTTGAAAATTCAGTTCTGTGTTGTGTCCTTGAGACTGATGCTTGAAATGCAAGGCCAGGGTGGTTTTACTCTGCTGGAACATGGATGCGGGAGCTGGTGTGTCTGTTCTGAGCCCAACAGGACCACGCAGTGCCCTTCCGACAAAGATCCTTGAAATACGTGCCTGCCTTGGATGTGTTTAAGGGGTGATACAGGCTAAGCATAAAGCGATTTTTCCCATGACACACGGAGTCGGTGGTGCACATTGCTGTTTGCGGTTGGCAAACCACGCCTATGACTCTGGATACAACAAAAGCTTTTTCTGGAAATAGCTTCTCCATTTCTGAAAACTGACGTTTTGGTCTGTGTTATGGATGTTGGCAAGCTGGGGGGAACTTCTGGGAGCTACTGGCTGTTAGTGCTCGGAGAGAATTGGGAGATTAGCTGCAGGTAGAAAGAATATTTTCATTATTCCTGCATCATTGCTCAGTTAAGATAAAGGCATTCAGATGTCTGTTTGACGGTCTGCATAGAAGCAAAGACATTTGGCATTTTAAGGAAATGTTCTTATGAATGTACCAGGCCCATCAGGCTTCACCTATTGCGCTAGATATTCACAAGATCAGAGCGTAATTCAGCTCGCTGCCCTTCCTCTGTCACCCATGCCCTCACCACCTACTTTCCCACCCCCAAATTTTAGGTGGCTTCTTCAAAAGATGAATAAAACTGAATCAGCTGCATGAAGAAGAATTCAGGGCTTTCAAACTCACCGGGGAGAGCGGAGCATACATGTGTGGGAAGGAGCGAGTCCGCTGACAAAAGAAGCTATTTAATCCTTAATGCTTCTTTCCTGCTACTATGAAAAACACTAAGCATATTTAATAAATAGTCTTTTATTTTTATTTTTTCACGACTGAGCCGGTAAGGCTGCTGTTTTAACTTTGCTGCTTGCTGTACACCTGGAAAGCAGCAGCGTCGTCTGTCCTTCCAGCAGTCACAGCAGCGAGAAGCGTGATGTGCCAGCGGAGTGCCCTGAATCCTGCCTCTTCATCCCAAGAATTAGAAAAATAGGGCATCAGTGGCGTTTTTCCCAGTGGGCTGCCCATGTTATGTTCAGGGGGTAGCTACCTTCATAAGCTTTGCTCAAGGCGCTTTAACACAACTGCAGGCAGCTCCTCCCCAGAGCAGAGGCTGGATGACAGCCTCGGGAGTGAGCTCACCTTTTTCCTGACGTCTTCAAGTTAAAACCAGATGCCTTCCTGGCAACTCCTGTCACCCCAGTATAATTTTTTCTAACACAAAATTGCAGATCTTGGTACAGGGCTGTGGGGCACAGGTGAAATTCTTTGGCCTACGGCATGACAGACAAGGTCAATGGAAGTAACATCAGATTATCCTAGTAGCAGCTCGTTTTTGAAAGCCACCCTAAAAGCAGAGGTTTCCAAGGGCGTGGGGGAGATGAATGGAAGCTTACCCTGCTATTTTTATTCTGCTGAACCAAGAGGTGGCAGCAATGTTCCCTCCTAAGAGGTCTGATATGTCACTGTAGGATAACTAATAGCAGTAATGGGGGTTCAAGTCATCATTTTACTCCTGGTCTGGACTGGAACAAAACCAGTTTCTCCTCCCTGCACCAGGTCTGAAAGCAATGCTGACAGGCGTCGGGCCCAAAGGCTGGTTACCTGTGGCTGCGCTGTAGGAGTGCTATGGGAAGCAACAGCTACTGGTTTTGAAGAGCTGGAATATGAGTCTCCTCTGTGATTCTGTGAATAAAGCGAATTAGCAAACAGGCAGAGAATAGGCTGCCAGCAATGCTAGGTCTCTTCCTAAGCCTGTCCCTGCCGAGGGATCACGGCCGAAAGCAGAGTTTGCCTACATCTCTTCCGATTTTGCTTAGCAGATTGTGCCGAGCTGCAGCGTGCGTAGCATTCAAATAAACGTCTAATCCTTTCCTTTTTAAGGACAAGTGCTGCAAGCTTTTGGCGCTATCATTTATTTTAATGCTCTGGATTTCTTCTGCAATTTGGATAAATATTTCCTCTGATCAGTTTTGACTTTTGTAGCCATTTAATTCTGTGCTCCCTCTTCTGGATATTGAATTAAGCTCTGAGAACACATGGTTCTGATCTGCTTCTTCATCTGTATTGCTCGCAGTGATTATGGGCAGAGATGGCAGAACTGCCGTTGTTTATTATTCTCAGCAGCTCCCATTATAATATTCTGTTTTCTGCTTGTATCTCCGTCAAGCCCGGCTATTTGAGCTGAATTTTTCCTTGCTCGCTCCCAAATGACTTGCTTGCACATGCTTCATACTCTTTTTTTGGACTGTAGCAAATACAAGACCCTAAATATCGCTGCTTCTCCATTCATTCCTGCTCTTTTGTTTCCCATCTCATAGGCAGGTTCAGATCTAGCACACAACTTTCCCCCCCAGCAGTTTGTTTATTTATTTATTCATTTATTTATTTTTAAAGGAGCCTCCGTAAGGATCTTGTCAAAGGCTGGGATCAACTAACCACTCTGTTCTTTTTGTGTGTGTGACTGTAGGATTTGAGAGACTGGGGAAAATAGATATCTAACGACTGCATGAAAGCGGCAAGGGAAAAATAATAGTATTTGTGTAAATGCTCAGAGCATCAGAAGTGACTTGAGCTTCTGAACTACCCCCAGCTTTCACAGACGGGCACTGACAGCATGTGCATTGATGCATTGCTTCAGACTGGGAATTGTAAAGGTTTCCGGATCGGTTCAAACACCTTTGCCCAAAAGCAGAGGAACAGATTCTGTTCCATCCTAGTTTAGTAACTCCTCGTGCACCGACCCCCTTTACACACAGGGCTTTTCATACCCGTACCAGGGAGGTGGGCTCTGCTGCAAGGATTTGATAATTATGGTTGTTCTCTTCTGTAAGGGAAAGGCAGAAGGTATTTTTAGCCATTCTGACTGCCTCGGATTTGTAAAAGGACTCACACAGTGCTGCTGGCGTGTGGAGTACGTTGAGATGCTGAAGGAATTAAGAGAGACTGCAGGTGTTTGTCACCCCCAGCACACACAACCCCATCCATCCTGACCTCCCACCTGGCTGGCGGTGCTGGGGCCCCCAGATTGCTGTCACCGCCGTACCCGGAGCTGCTCTGCAGCCCTACCCTGCCCATAAGGACAGCTGGAAGGAAGAGGATGATGCTCTTTGTGCTCTGTGTCTGCCCCGAGCCACCCCACCGTGCATGTGGGCACACTCAGCCACGGCCGTTTGTCCTTCTGCCCGCTGTTCCTGCAAGGAGGCACCCCGAAGTCGGGGGTGCCAACAGGCCCTCCCAAACCGAGGCACATAGAAATATGATTTAGGGTTCTTTTACTGCCTTATGTCTTCCAGGAGAGCCCCATAACAACAACGAGCAGCCATTATTTTCAGGGCTTTGTACGCAGATTTTATGGTGTGCTCCTGGGTGGTGAGAACATCCTAAATGGACGGTCTCTTCTGGCAGGTGAGAAAAGGTCTCCCAGAGAAGTTCTTGCCTGTAAAGTCTCTTACTTAAATATGCAGGAAAATTCTTGTTACTTTTTTTTCCTCCACTTGGTTCTCAAATGCCCTGACTAAATATTTAAAGGACTCGAGCTGGCTGAGTGGCTGCTCCTTCATTGATCGGTTGTTTCTGGATCCGTTTCTCCACTTGGATGGGCGTCACGGAAATCTGCTGAAATGAGCTGACGTTTCCTGTAGGCCCTTGCCATGGAATTCAAATGCTGTGTTGCAGTATATGCTAATTGGGTTATAAAGCGTAAGAAAATACAAAAAAAAAAAAAAAAGGCAAAAAAACCCCAACATGCCAGGCTAATCAAGGTGTCCCTGTAAAACCCCAGGGAGAAGCAGCAAAGCACAGATCAGTTTGTGTCACAGAATAGAAGCTGTGGGTTTACTACTTCTAACTTCCAAAATTTAGGTGAGGTAGCAGCGGCTTCCCATAAAGTTAGTAATTGGCTTTCATTGATAGTTTTCCATAATTTCATCAGTTGCAGTCTGAAGTGGTGTACAGCACCACTCGGCATCAGCACTTACGGCAGTTAAGGAGATTGATTAACACTCATCAGAAGAGAAGAGCAGCTTAAAATAAGAAATAAAATACGCGCTTAATCCTCTGGCCCAGATGTTTTCTGGCATGGGAGATAAAATGTCTGTCTCCTCTGAAAAGAGAGCCCCCATATCCTCCTTCCAGCAAAGAGCCATGATCCAAGTCCAGCCCTAAAAACACACTGTCTTTTTGTGATGTGACCACATTTTGGATGTCTGGGCGGCTGCTGGTGGGCTGGAGTTGTGCTGGAGGACGATGGCTGCGTGCGGTGTCCGTGGGTATCACCACGACTGCTCTGTAGGTCCTTCCTTTCAAATATCCAGGTTCTGAAAGGGACACCCACGTTAATACGGTGCTATGGCCGTGGGCTACGTCTTGCAATGTTCCGCAGGTAATTTTGGATTTGCTGTGCTCAATACCGTGCACCAGCAGAAGCCATAATTAGAGCAGGGCTGGCTGGAGTTAGCAAAACCTGAGAGCACGTTCATATCTGCCTCGGGAGGTGGAGATAATCTACTCTTCTTTATCAAAACCGCTCTGGAAGGCTGTAGCTATGGTTCCGAGTTTCCCACAGCTCAGCTTTTTGCAAATCTCCATAGAGCCCGCAGGAAAGAGAAATCTCACAACTAGTTAAATGTAGAGGATACCTGCAAATGTAGCCCGGTTACCTCTCGTTGTAGGTGCTTTAAATCGAGCGAAAGTGACAATGAAGTCTTCACACTCTCTTTAATTATAGCAGCCTTTATATAACAGTGTCAGATAAATGTGTTTTAGAATAGGTGGCACCTCACTTCCTCCAGAAGAACTGTCAAATTAGACCCTACCAGACTAATTTATTACTTGAAATCCAAAGAATTAAAGCGTACCATCCAGTTCTCCCTTTAAATTAAACCTTTAAATGCACAGAACCCTCCGTGCCAAGACATCTCCTAAACACCACAATACTTCTGCCTTTTGAAGCATAAATACTTACTCATCTAATAACTTCTAGGACAGCCAAATAGCACAAATGTCAGCTAGTTCTCACGGCTCCTGAGATGTTAGAAAACAGGGTTAGTGGGGACCTCGGGAGGTTATCTCATTCGTACCTCCACCCCGAGGCAGAAGCTGTTGCTAAAACCAGATGCTTACCTAATCTGTATTATAAAACAGAGGGAAGAGGGAGAGAGACAGAGAAATAAATTGCTTTAGAGGGAGAAGGGCGAGCAAGTGGGCTGTGCCAAATAACTTAGAAGAGTGAGCAACTGGACTCCCTCCAACCGATGGAAGCAAGTGCTGCCTTAGGTGGATTGCTGGAGAATGCTGACAGTCCTTTTCCTTTATATTAGTGAAATACATATTTGGGCTCTTCTGCTGATTTCAGCAGGAGCAACGTTACGTGGGGGAGCGCAACGTTCTTCAACAGGTCCTGAAATGCAAGTTAGGAAAGGTCAGAACCAATGCTTATGTTTTGGGTAAAGTACGCTGATAAATACTGCAGTTGTTGTGTGCTAGGAGAGGGTTCATATCCAAACGCGCTGTTAATGTAACCGCTAATGCTTCTTGTTAACACGCCCTCACCCTCTGCAGGGATGCTAGCTCATTAGTCCTAAGAGATGTTGTGAGCCCAGGGTCGTAACCTTGCTGTTGGAGGAGGAAGAGGCTGTAAGGAACTTCTGTCCATCTTCGCTGAGGCAGTGCCTGGGTTTCGTTGCCTCAGGGTGAATATTCGTGTCGATCCGGCCCCTCTCCGCAGCAGCAGGGCGCACGGGGTCCTGCTGCCCGAGTCGCAGCCCGTCAGTCGCAGCGAAACCCCAGGTGGAAGCAAAGTCTGTTAAAGCAGGAAAAAGGCAGAAGCTGCTGACTTACATTCTGGCTTTGCGCACTGCGGTGCTGAGGTATTTACTTGACTTGGCAATCTAGTTACTGCGCATTTATTCAAATGGCCCTTTAGTGTGTTTATGCAAATAGTTCGTTGCTACATCTCCTAAAAGAACCACGCGAGTGCCGTCATTTGATTGTGTAATCATCAGGTTGGGCTTTAAACAAAATTTCCCGTGGTTCTGTACAAAATTCATGTTCTGGGAAAAGGAGTATTCCCACGTTTGGATAGCTCCGAAATGACTAAATAATTGCTATTCAGGAATACATGGATGCATGCCTCAAAGAGGATTTAGCTTTTTTATTTTTTTTCCCTGTTGTACTCCCAGAAGGATTGGTTCCAATTGAAAACCAGAATGGGGATAATCTCTGGTGTGATCAGCGGGTTTGGAGGGAGCCACAAATTTCGGAGGTCTGTGGGATGCTCGGAGTATTCCGACTTCAGTCCCTTCCTCTCCATCACCTAGCAGGGTGCAGTAGAGCATTGACTTCAACGTTAACGCTGCTTCAAAATGCCACGAACAGCTTAATTAGCATTGAGTCCGTCCTTTTACCTACACACAAGGCTGTAATAAGTCCTTAGAAGGAGGAGGCTTTTAATTAACCACGACCACCACCGCATGGACCATTCGGTGATTCCAGAGCATACCTTCATTGCTACACCATATGGGCTCGTTATGCATCCTCAGCAGTGGGGCAGAGAGACACGTTGGGTAGGTCCCATAGAAACTGGATTATTTTGTGGTCTTTTGTTCGCATCTTTTTCACAATCTCCTGTGCCCCTGGGAACATGCGGAGCTGTGGCCTGAGATCAAAGGATGAGGTACGCTCCCTGCATACAGTATTGCAGTAAATCCACAGGAAACCTAATTCACAGCAGTCCTGCTGAGATCACCAGAGGACAGCAGTCCTCAGCGAGGAATAACCCACGTGCTTGTGGAGATTGCACTGCACCGCGATTAAATCCCTTTAAAAGTAGAGGCCAGACTGCTTGAAAATACCTATTTACCACTCTTTGAAGATTAATATCATAAACAAATGGAATGGTACAAAATGGATAATGCAGCAGCTGACACCATTTAAAGTATTTTTAAAGGATTAGACCTTAAAAAGACTTAATTCAGCTCATTTGCCCATCCATGACATGTTTGCATCGGGTCGCTCACAGCTACCAACGCGCACGCACAGAGTGATGGGTTCTTGGATGCTCGTTGCCTTGGTGCTAGCCAAGTGCAGACTGAGGATGACAGGTACCAGAGCCTTTCTCTTTGGCCTGAGGCAGTGAAATTCCCATGCCTAATAATATCAGAGCATCTGTATGCTCTTCCAGAAAGAGGCCAGGCATGATTTTCATCTCTCAATTTTCAGTTAATGTGTGACCCTCATCTATTATTGTGGTGGATTTTTTTGCTTGTTTGTTTGACCTGTTTCTGGGGAAGCTCACCTAGAAAAGATTGCGCTTATAACTGTTTTTCCCTTTATACCCTTTCCATTTTGCCTGCGCTGAGCTATCCTGTGAGTCGGAACTGGTGAGATCTGACTTTGTGGGACGTGGTATCACTCTCTGTAAAACATAACGTGATTTATTGAGCTAATGCCCTGTGCTCCAGCAGTCACGTATAGATACCTGCAGTACGTATTACAGAGGGCTGGTGATGGCTTGTCACCAAAATGAATTATTTCAAATTATTTTCCTTATCCTTATACCCTCCCCTTCTACAGCCCTTGCTCGCTTCCTGTTTCCAACCTTCTCCCAGCTTTTGGGACCGTCGATGTGAAGCTCGGCTGTCCCCGCATCCCGGTGGGTGGTGAGGGCAGTGAGGGCTGGGTGCAGCTCCAGGCTCCTCGGGGGGATTCGGAGCCCCTCTCTCGGGAGCTGGGGAGGCCCTCAAGCCGTGCTGGAGGCACCCAAGGTAAATGCTGGAAGCGGGTCGTGCGGGCGTCCCTTATGTTTACATCTTTCCAGTACAATCCCTATTTAATGAGCTGTGTGTTTTTTATAGCGTCTTTTAGGAGCCTTTCAAGTCGAGTCATTAAATATATATTTTAAATAACCTCTGTATCTTAAAAGGACAGTGTGCAATGCAAGTGCTGGAAATCAAACAGCTATTCCCCTGACTTCTGAGTTATTTCATTACAAATTTATGCGAAACTCAGACACAATTTTTTTTTTCTTCTTGTGATTTCATGTCCCTCTTTTATTTTGCGCTGACAAATGATTTTGATGTTGCACTTAGAAATTCCTTCCCCTTTTAAATTTTAATAGCCACCTACCACCGATGTATTTATTTCCTTAAGTTTGTAACATCACGGATCTTCAGGGTGGGGAGGCGCGAGCTGCTGCGTAGCACAGGCCCTAAACATTCATCCATTAACTCCCCTATGGGAGTTCAAAGAGAATTTTAAAGACAGTCTCAGGGACTGAAATCCTCCTCCAAGCTGAACTGCCTTGCTCAAACTCCAAGGAAGTGCCCCAGCCACGCTGGCTGTGCTCTCCGGCCCTGGCCTCACCAGGAGGATAACGCAAGTGGGACGAGGGCCGGTTTGGTCTCAGGGGCTGTCCCACACTTGGTGGTGATGGCTGGGAAAAGGAGCCAGGTAGTGTCAGTTGTACGAAGTGTTTTTTGTTTCCTGACAAAAAGTGCTCCCTTGTCTGAGACGGATCACTGAAAATCCATCAGACATTCATTATTGACCAGCTCGCGTTTTGTCTGTTGGGTAGCACTGGCAATGAGCTCCTTCACGGGCTAGGGATGTTGCTGTTCCTTGGAAGATCTCGTAGTCGGAGGACTCAGCCCTGACAAGCACTTCAGGAGAAGTAAACGTTCACAAGGAGGTTCTTTCAGTAATCGGTGGGACTGCGGTGCTTCTACATGCAGACACAGGGCTTTTGCAAACCAGGAGTTGTATGGAGAGAAGCAAAGAATGCGCTGGTAGCACAGGGGAAGCAGCAAATTGGAAATAAGATTTATCACAATTGTGGGGAATTTTTGAAGAAATTGTTAAGAGATTGTGAATGCCTCTGGCTTTGCCTCAGATGTCTGTTGGCCACCTCCCAAGTGATTAGCGGTAACTTCGCAGCGCTAAATTAAGCCTTTGGAAGGAACTGTAGATGAAACAAATGGAAAAGATAGCGAGTGTTTATGAACACAGAGATGTTTGATCAGATTGCACTGAAGATGAAATTTGAGATAATTAGTTTAATTAGCAACAGGAAGTAAACTGTAAATTATTTCCCTGGATTTGTTGTCTTCGTTTGGCTCACGTAGGGCTATTCCTCAGTGCTGTATGTACCCGCTGCAAGTCTGGGGAGGGGAGAACGTGTGCTGAGGTACGAGATGGGAGGTCAGGGGCTGTCTGAGTGAAGGGCTGGCTGTGCTGTTTGCTCCTTGTGGGACTGACTGACTTTCCTCAGGCACAACCAGAAAGTTGAAGACTGAAGCTTGGGTAGGATGACTTTTAGAGATTTGTTTCCTCATTTGGCCCAGATTAAGGTTTTTTAATTCATAGTGCTTGGGGTTTGTTTGTTTGCTGCATCACCACGTACCATCAGGAGAAAATTTATTTTCTACAGCGGAAGGGAAATGTTAAATTAAGACTTTCAGATTAAGACCCGCAGCAAGCAGCCGTCCTCCATCACCACAGCGGCAGGTGCTGCTGCCGTTTTGGGCCCACCAGGCCTGGCGGGGCTCTCACTGCTCCCAGCGGGGTTGGCGGTGCCAGGGCACCGGGCCTGCCGCGCCCGTGCGGCGGTACCGGGCCGGGCCGGCCGTGACAGGGCTGCCAGCCGCCGGGGCACTGCGCGGACAGCCGCCGCTGAGGCCACGAGCGGCAGCCGTTGCTCCGCGGCGCGTCGGAGCCAATAGCAGCGCGGCAGCGGCGCGCCTCAGCCAATGGCGGAGCGGCGGCGGCGCGGCTCAGCCAATGGCGACGCCGCGGCGCGGGGAGCGGGAGGCCGGGAGGGGGGGGAGGCTGCGGGCCCGGTGCCGGCGGTGGGCGGCGGGAGGCGGCGCCGCGCGGCTGGGGGCGTCCGCAGCGCCCTGAGGGCAGCCTGGCCCCGCAGCGCCCGCTCCGAGCCGCACCGCTCCGCGCCCCCGGCGCCCGCGGGGCCCCATGTACGACAACTTGTACCTGCACGGCTTCGAGGACTCGGAGGCGGTGGGTGCCGTGGCGGCGGGTTGGGGTCGGGGGCTGCGGCGTTGCGTAACGGCCGGGCCCGGAGCACGGGGCCGGCTCTGTGGTACCGGCTCTGTGGTCCCGGTGCCGCCGGCAGGGCACGGAGCCCGGCGGCCTGCGCTCCCCCGCCGCGGGGAGGGCTGCGGGACGGCTGCTTTCCGTACAGCGCCCGGGTTTTGGGGGGCTCCGGGGGTCCGGCGCCGTGCTGGCGGCACCCCGGGGTGCCTGTGAGGCGTCCCAAGGGACGTGGTGGTCCCCCTCTGCTGCTGGTAAACAGCCGTTTTGTGCCAGGAGGAGGCCGGGGAGGTTGCACAGCCGGCCGTGGCAGGCTCTGTGGCACCGGAGGGGACTCGGGGTGCCTGCTCGGGGCGGCTGGATCCAGGATCGGGTGGCTGGGTTCCTCAGGGCACTCCTGACTGCTTGGTGGAGGGGTGGTGACAGCTCCTGTAGCCCTGTCAGTGCTCCGGGATGCTCAATTTGTGGGACTGGGGGGCTGTGTGAGCACCTCATCTCCCATTTAAGAAACAAAACGGCAAACCGAACCCTAAAAACAGCACACGTCTCATACAGAGCCTAAGCCCCAGAGGCTCAGACACAAAGCAGATGAAATTCCCCGAGCGCTTGTTTGCTTTGTGCTGCCACGCCACTTGCTCAAAACGCCGTACCTTATTATTGTTTGGGATTCTGACTCATGAGCCGAGAACGCCCGCTGAGACAATATTCTGGCAAACAGGTAGCCTGATGGGGCACGGGGGTATTCCTTTCCAGCCAGGGAGCGAGCAGATGTAATGGAATTAATACAGCGGAAAGCAAACCGAGGGTAGAGGACCGGTTCCCTGCGGTTAAGAGAAAATAGCTGCGAGGACTGAGGAGGACTCGGTGCTGTTCTGGGTGTTAGGGGTTGGGAGGCACGGCCCAGATGTGGTGTGCCGGGGGAACCCGGGGCAAGACAAGCGCGCACGCTGCACTTGCGCTCCCTGAAGCACAGGGAGGTGTGATCGAGTTCTTGTGCTACTTGAAATACTCCTAGCACAAAATAAACTGTACCAAGATGAGTCACTCTGGTGCAGCTCACATCTTCCTCAAGCAGGCATTTGCCCTTACAAAACACGTACAGCAGCTTCCTATAGGGGTGGCCTAATGTAAGAAGCTAGTGGAGAACAAGATCATGTTCCTAGCAAGAAATGCAAGCTGGCAAACTGACGCTGCCTTTTTCACCCCAGCTGTACTATTTGGCAGGTGGTACGTGTTCACACTGCATTTTCTCTGCAGGAAGTCCCACGGCATGTCCAGCTGTGGCAGCCTGCTGGACTAGCAGTGCCTGCTCAGATCTATTTTGACCTTGGACCTGGAAGGCAGCTCTGCACGAGCGAGCGTGGAGAGGGGCAGGAGCTGCAGCTGTGCTGTAGCTCTTGGGTGCTGCTGTAGATGCTCCAAACCAAAAATTACTCACCTTCCTTTCCTGAGGCTTGTCTCGTAGCACGGAGAGGTGAGCTGCTGTGTGGGCTTATCGCAGCGAACCTGCTCCCTCCCAGTATAAATCAGGGAAAGGAGCTTCTGGAAGAGCAGTCGTGATCAAGGGTTAACCTCTGTAGGTTTTCACAGGGCTGAATTAGATGTGTGCTGCTGGCTGACTCCAGCTCTGCTTCAAGCTAACCTGGCGGTGTTACAGGCAGAGAGCAGCAGAATGGCAGTGACCTCGCTGAGCCATCGCGAGCGTTTTCAGCAGTAAAGCTGCACCCACTGAAAGTTCTACATAGCAATTCTTCATTTACCTTGGAAGAAAAGGTGAACAACGAGTGTGTGGCACCTAAACAGGGTAAACATGCTCACTTGGGAAAGCTACACAGTGTTTAAAGATAGGAAGCTGGGGTTTTGCACTGAATTTATCCCTAGGTTCTTCTGGGAGAGGATATACAGGGTAACTGCTTAGAGAGCACTCTGGAGTTATGCCAGCGAAGTTTTCCTGTGAAAACCAGAAAGATGACATTTTTCTGAGAATGAATTGATGCATAGATGATTTTCTTTAACCGAGGTTACTATTACAGTGTGTTTTTGTGTATATACCAAATGTATGCAAAAATACGTGTTTACATGTATAAAAGAAGGAATGGGTTGGGCGTGTGCATGGGTACTACGATGTATTACCAGCTGTGATGATTAATGCCAAGTAAATGATGCACTAGCTAGCTAGTGCGAGGCTTTTTGGGGGAGGAAAATTACACTGCTGAAGCTGAAACAAACTACCAGTGGTTGTAGGCAGAAAGTTTATTGCCACGCTGAGGGATAGAGGTGCAGAGAGAGACGTAAACAACTTTCACGAACACAACTATCCTTGAAATGAACACAAAGTTCATTCAGGTTTTTATAGCGTGAAACATCTTCCTAGTGAGTTCTTGCCTGGCTTGTTGCCCTGTCCTGTCTAATCTAGGGGATTTTGGGGGCTTGTGTGCCCGAGGTGGCTGTTGGGGCTGCTGGGACCTGCTGCCCTTTGGTGGGTCTACCCAGAAGTGCAGCCGGTGGGGAAGGACAGACCTCAGGTGCTGCAGCTCGGCCTGCAGGAGGAATTGCTGGGCAGAAGGAGCGTGCAGGACAGAGCCCGACTTGAGAGAAGAGGGATGAGGTGAGAGCAGGGAGCCGCCGCGGGGCAGCAGCCGGCACGTGGAGGCAGGGTGCTGCGTGGTGTCCCAGCTCGGCAGCAGGCGCTGACAGCTGCGGTAGCGCTCCGCGTGCCTCCCTGCTCAGTCATGTCAGCGCTTCCATCCAGGCCACCTTCGTCCTTCATGCGCTGTCACTTGGGATGGCAAAGAGCGTAAGGCTTTGTCTTCTGCTGGTTCTTTTTTTCCCTGCCTTTACCGATTTGCTTTTTCTCCAGCATAGTCTCCTGCTCGTAAGCCTCCCATGCACCTTGCGTAGTATTTTCTTGACTCCTCGTAGTCTTCTGGCCTGTGTCCAGCCCTGTTCTGGCTTCCCTCCATCTCCTCTTTATCCCTGCACCTGCCGCCTGCCTCCTGCTGCCGGTGCTGGAGGGGGCTCTCTGTGTGCCAGAGGAGCAGGACGCCTTGCTTGCTGCTGTGTGAGCGGGGGAGATGTGCTCCTTCCAGTCAGGGGTACCTGCCAGTTCACGCTCCTTACCACAGAGAATTAGGTAAACGCTTGTCAGTGGGATCCGTGCCCAGATCCACGACAGCATTCTGGATAACCAAAGTCCTGTGGTGGTTACAGGGAGCAGCCACCTGTGAGGCTTACCCTGGTGGTGATCTTAGAGGTGTGTCGTGATGTGTGTGCGTTTCACCTGCGGTGTTTGTCCCTTCGTGTCATGCGCCACGTTAGAAAGCTGTGCTTGGTGTCATTTTGGTGTATTGGTGCAGCAGTGGTACAAACTGCCTGCAGATTTGGGAAGGCAAAGGTATTGGCACACCTCGATGGCATCACCTGCAAGCTACAGGAGCCAGGACAGAGGCTGCTGTGACAGCGGGCGATAGCGCTGGGCTTTTGTCCCTCTGTACAGAAGTTCTGTGCGGCATCCATGTGGAAACCATGCTCATCTGTGGGTTTGTCTCCAGTCAGCAAGTGCCATTTTTGAGACGGTGCTGCTGAGAGTCTCTGGGAGAGAGGTGGGTGGAAGAGGAGGGCGACACTTCGCTGACCACACTCACCGTCAGTGTCTGTGTTTCGAGGCCAGCACGCTGCGCTCCTGTTCCCGAGTTCAGGGGCGCTGCTGCTTGCACCAGTCACCTCTGGCAGCGTGCACCTTCTCTCCACTGGGACAAGGTTTCTGAGTGCTGCTTACGCAGATGAACGTGATTATAGAAACCCACGCCTGGCTACGGAAGTTGGTGTTCCAGTACTGGCTGGGTTTCTGCGGGTGCCTCTGGTCTCTGAGGGAGGACACGAAGCCTTTTCTTGCCCCGTGTGTCTTTTCTGTTGTAGTAGGTTGAGTGTAAGAAAATGTGTATGTGGGAATATTTTTCACCCTGTAACTTTGGTGGTTGTAGTACAAAACTCTTCCAAAGGCGCAGACACCAGTATGTGCAGCACGCTGGAAGCAGCGGCTGGCGTGCTGTGCTTTCTGGCCCTCCAGCGGAGAGGTGCAGCAGGGCCACAGCCACAGAGTGTGTTTGCCGTGGGCTGTGGTCAAAAGCACTCACCTGAATTCTCCTGTGAAATCCATTCTCCGTGCCTCTGAAATGTGTCTCTTTGTATCCCAGAGCCAGTTAACATGTTGAGTTTTGTGACACCAGATCTGTTTCACAGAGCATCCTAGTACAACACGCAGCTGGGAGCAAGCAGAAGGCTTCATACGGCTGTCAGATGAACTGTGGGATTTCAGAGGGGTTACAAGGGTTCCGGTGTTCGTTGGAGCACCGTTTCCGTGGGTCCCTTCTGACATTGTCAAGCTGAGGACTGGAAGTTAGTTGTCTATATCTGGCTGTCATTTGAAGTGCCCTGACAGGGCAGGGATGAAGGCTGCTCCTGGGTGAAGCATTTTGCTTCTCCAGCAGGTTTGCCAGCAGGGTCCTGTGGCAGTGGAGAGCCTGGTGCTGCACGCCGCCTTGACAGCGCATGGAGCAGCCGTCCCACCTGCAAAGCCTTGCGCGGTTTGTAGGTACAATTAATTGTAGAGTAAGGCCCCACAGGGACCGTGCTGTGTTCCAGCTGTGCGGGCCGTCTGGGAGATGTTGAGCTTCCCTTTTTTTTCCTTGTCACCGAAGCAAGAGAAGAGAGGTGGAGACTGCTGAAGCCGCCCTGCTTTGCGAGGTCTGACCGCGTGGAGCAGCGGGCGGACGGTCTCTAAGGCCCTCCAGAGCTGCGAGAGCAGCGCTTGCGGTGCCAGTTGTCATCTGATGACGCTTGTTCCTCCTCGAGCATAGCCGTTTGGTTTCTCCATCTGAACTAGTTAAGTTTTCTAATGGTTAACCCAAAAAAGCTGAGTAATGTTAGGACCTAGTCACTGCAGAGCTGTGTGCCAGGCTGCTGCCAGTTCCCCGCTCGGTGTTTGTTTATGTAGGGCTTTTAGTTGCAAGTACACACCGAAGTCTGTCTCCAGTGGGAATTCGTCAGGTAGGTTTGTTAACGCGAGATTGTCCTCTGTCCATGGAGTCTGCTGCATTCTCGTGGAGATTTGGCTTTTATACAGTCAGAGCTTTGCATATTTTTTTTGTCAGTTCCAAATGTGTTTCCATTAGTTCCTAATAGCTCGCCTGACTAATGAGTCATCATCTGCCCCACGCTTCCCTTTTGTGTGAAGGGCTGCCTGACAGGGACTGGGAAGCCAGCTTGTTTTCTGTTTGGGGGTTTGCTTGGGTGGTTTTGCTTGTTTTTTCGCGCTAGAATTTCCTAGCGCCACTACAGCAGTAGCTATTGTTACAGTGTCTGATGTTTGCGCTCACTTTTACAACGATTTTCTGCCTGACTCAGATCTCGTGTGTGCTAAGTGCAGTGTTGTGATCTGATAGCGTGGCAGGAAAAGAAAACCTGCAGGAAGAAGATTTTTTAGAAATCACCGCCTGCTGTTTCCATAGAAGTGTTGTTTTCAGCAACAATACGTTCAAATCTAAACCAAACCAAACAAAAAACCTTCAAGGCAGCTAACTGGAAGGACGTAAGGAGGAATAGCTGGCGTTGTGTGTTCAACTTCAGCGGCGTGCAAGAGCCCACCTGACGGGGACAGCGTGTTGAGCAGCAAGGTGCATCCTTCCACGGCCTTACCCCAGCGCTGGGGCTCCTCTGGGCTGCTCTTGAGTGATCTTGGGTTCAACTGAAATGGCGAGGGCTGATCCTGGACTGCTGATTGCTTCAGAAAAATCCTGGGTTTAAGAAAATGCTGCTGCTGGGAAGCGTAAGCAACGCTTTCTGAGCTCAAGGGCGCCTGAGGGAGGAGTGGGGCCCTTGGTGCTGAAGGACCACGTCACAGAGATAACAAGCAGCGAGGGGACGAGCTTAGCCTGGGATTTGGTGGTGTCATGGCCTGCTTCCTATCTCCCTGAAACATGGTCTGCCTGTGAGATCCGGAGCTGTTGGATGTTTGTTCCACTGAGGATGCATCTACAGAGACAGTAGGGCCTGGTTTTAAAACCAGCGACTCACGCGTATGCAGATGGCTTTACCAGCAGGACAAGCCTGCCAGCCACTCGTGGTCATTCTGAACCCAGTAATTAATTTCAAAGTGCCACTTAGCTGCCTGAATGCTGAGTTTGCAAGCGCTGTGGAGATTTGCTCACAAACTTCCATCAGCTCCCAGTTTGTATTTTTCCACAGTGCTTCGTCGCCGATTTTCGTGCCAGCAGTGACCCGTTTCCAGCTTTGGAGTGCCTCGCTGCAGCTTCCCCTCCTTCCTGCTGGGCCTTCAGCACGTCCTCGCGTTCAGGTGTACCCGCGGCGAGGCATGCTTCTGGAACACAAAGAGGTCGATCTCTGGTGGGCATCTTGCTTCTCTTCAGACGTTACGTCGCGGACCTGTGTGTGTCAAATGAGTTTCGCTGCCTGCCAGTCACTCCTGATGAGACGCCCTCTGTGTACGGAGCTGTTCTGGTGCTTGGCTTCGAGGGAACTTCTGTTGTGTGCTTCGCAAACCAAGGAAAGATTTGCCTGGAGCTGCCTTGCCCCATTAAGGCATCCCCGGGTGACTTCCCGGGGACCTGCTTGGTGCCGGTCTCTGTTCTGGGCACTGGAATGGATTTCGCCTCTGGAAACAGGACACGGGAGAGCAGTTCTTGAAAAATGAGAGGAGACTGGGGCAGCCAGGTGGGTTAGGCGAGCAAGTATCCACGCACAGTGTGGTTAGCATGTGGAGAGTAACTGCCAGGCCTTCTCCTCCCAGTTCCTGCACCTTTCACTGCCTTCCCCTGCCCTTAGGGTCCCTTCCTTAGTGTGGTGCGGTTCCTAACGCGCTCAGCGTGAGCAGGGGATGGCTTTGTGATCACACAACGGTGATCGCCTCTTCTGATCACCGTCGCGTGCCCACCTGCTTCTGCCTGCCCCACAGCGCTGATTCTGATCTAGAGTTTCTCCTTGGGGAACCACCTGTGAGTCCAGCATCAGCCACGCTTTTCTGCCCGGCACGGAGAGCTGGAGGAAGCCGAGGGGCTTGACCTTGTGCATTCACAGGACTTTATTCTGTACGTTCTGTTTCCACAGCTGGCCTCATCAGAAAGGGGGTTAATTGCTATTCAGGGCTACTTCAGGGGGAGCAGCAGTGGACCGCAGGTTCTGCTTTGGTCTTCAGGGCTGGGAGGATTTTTGCTTTCACAACAGCACAGAAATGCAAGAAACCAGGGTTGAGGAGGACAAAGGGGATGAGAAGGGCTGTTCTGTTTTTTCTCCTAAAAAACATCGAGTAGTACAAATTACAGATCTGGAGCTATTTGGTTGTGCTTTTCCAGCAGCCTGGCAGTGATGTGATTTATTGCAGCAACATGGAAGAAATCATGGGGAAAAAATACTCCATATCATCCTGCTCAGCGCCAAAGTGGTGGAGCGCGTGTTTGAACGAGCTGCTAACACTTCAAATAAAACTCCCCAAGCCTTTCTATTTTGAGACAATTCTGCTTAAACCAAATATGTTTTCCCTGCGAGTCCCTTCCTGTTTTTTTCCATGCCAGGCCACTTCCCCGCAAATGGGCTCTGGCGCTGCTCGGCTCGCTCGCACCTTCAGCTTCCTCCCGGGGGCTGTTTGCCCTTCGTAAAGTGGTGTCACAATTAGGGGTTATTTACCATAAATGTCTCATTTTCTTTTAATGTGTCTCTGTAGATGCTCTTGAGTCTGGTGTTTTGAGGCTGGAGGATTATTTTTTGAACAGCCATGTCCATTGTGGCCATGAATGAGCCCTTGGCCGCTCTGCTCCCGCTGGGAAGAGCTGAAGGGCTCCGTGCCCTGCCACCCATGGAGGTGTGTACAACCTGAAGTGGTACTCAACAGCAGCCATGCCCGGAGGCAGCGTGGCTTCCCCTGCTAGGGCAGGAGTTGTATGTCCAACAGGCACACCGGGCAGCAGGGACCCATGGTCGCCTTGCGCCTGTACTGTAGTGCTGAGCCGGGGTTGATGGCAGGCCCTCGTTTTGCAGGAGCTCTTGTTCTTCAGGCAACGTAACCTTGCGGGTACGTACTCGTGATAGAGTGTGCTCGCTGAGCTGTCTGCTTAAAAAAAAGGAAAAAGAGAGCAGTTACTGTTCAACAGACTTGTTTTTAACGCTTCTGACAAGACACGAGAAGGAGCTTTATTGCCGTGTAGTACTAATCCTAGTTAAAATGTTCTCAAGACTTCAGCCCTATGGTTTTCACACCATAAACCAGAAATATTGGAACTTAGCACTTTTTATCAGTGTCTTATTAGAAAATGAACAGTACACAGACTGATGCAAAAAAAAAATCAGAAAAATCAATTTTACTTAACTTCCCTGCATTTTTCTGTGCTAACTTCAGTTCTCTGTTACTTGTTCCTTGCTGTCCTCAGGAGCAGAGTTGCAGGAAGTGTTCAGTACCTCGTGTTGCCCTCCCGAATGGATCCAGTTCAGTAGGGCATTAAGCAATCCTTGCCTTTATTCTATTAGGCCTGCTGTATCCAAACATGCAGCGAGTGGGAGGGGAAGAGCTGCAGACTGGAATACCTCCTGTTAGACACAAACAGTATGGATGGCGGTGCGTTCACACGAGTCGTTTTGCTGAATTGAATTAAGAAGTTGACTTGGGCTCTGAAAGTTGGCATTGGCTGTCACGTCTAGTCATGGTGCTGCCAATAGTTACGGCTGTGCTGAAGGTTTTTCATCTTTGACAATGTTTAAGAACATTTAACGATGTTTAGCTCTGCTACTCCCTTCTGAACATCTTACGTTGCTTGCTTCTTGGCTCTGAGTCCAGTTTGCACCTTTCTGTAGTAAAACCTCCTTGTGTTTGGATGCAGGTGTTGATCCGGCCCGCCTGGCTCGTTCCGTTGCTGTTTCGGCTTTGCTGGGCAGGCAGAGTGGAAAGGATGTGGAACGATGTAGAGGAAGCTCTCTCCCTGGCACTTTGGTCTGTCTCTGCCCAGACATTTTCTCGAGGTTTTTGGTTATTATTCGTGTTCTTTCTGAGCCTCTCATTTTGCACTATTGTTTTCTGAGAAGGAGGAGGAGAGCCTGGCGCTGCGCGTACTCTCCGGATGAAACTGCATCAGCATGAAAGAAGTGTTCTGCCGACAGCTTCGGAGTTGCATCTGGTCCTGTGGATGTCATGTGTAAAGCTCTGTGCTTCATGGGAATACGTGTTTGGCCTCCCAGTAACTAGAGTATGGACGGTGGGAAGATGGGGGGGAAAAAGTAAGAGTTTGCATCCTACTGGAAAAAAAACACCTGCAGGCTGAGGGCTTTGCTGGTACCATCGCTGAGGGCAGTCTGCACCAAGACCCCTACATCAAATAGCTCCTCGCGTGTACGGCCCCAGGCTCAAAATCCTTTAGTTGATCCCGAGCCCTTGGTTTTAGATGTTTCAAGCCAAAGCCATGTTGAGGCTTTGACTGTATCGGGCTGAGCGTGTCCTGGTGTTGCCCCAATGTAGAGTTACAGTCGTGATACATAAGGGTGGTTACAACTGTCATTCTGATATGCAATGTGCTCGCTACAAAAATCCGTTTCCAAGATGCATGGTACGACACACAGACACCTGATACGTTCTGCTGTCTGCAGGGGGAAGCTCTTCTGGTTGCGAGATCTGTTGCTTTCTCTGCATGCAAGTGATAGCTGCTAGGTGGTGGAATACATTCAGAGGAAGGTAAATCGGCCCAGGTATTTTGTGTCTTCCTTCATTAACAAAAATTTCATTTATAAACGATTGGTGAGACCTGTTTGGCATCAGAACTCAGTATTTTACAAAGCTATTAATAAAGCTAGGCTCCCCTTCCTTTGGCTGCTCTGGACTCCTACAGGAAGAGAAAGCTCAGGCTGTATCCTCAGAATAACAACAGCAGTGAAGTAAATAAAGGAAAACACTGCAGAGTTGTCCTGCTGAAAGCCGATCCATGGAGAGGTATGGCTGGGGTCCTTACAGCCTGCTTCTCAGCCTGATTTGCTGAACCCGACCATTTCCAAACCTTCCAGGCCTCCACAGCAGTTACATACGCCCATTAACTCTGGAATTCGGGGCCAGAGCTGAGCTAAGGAATGAAAAAGAGAGCCTAGGTTTCAGTGGAGCTAGACTCATGCATTTCAGGGAAGTGCAGCCCAAAAGTCCCGATTCCTGCTCGTTTCTTCTGCTATTAAATAATTCCTGCCTTCTGTTGCATCCTCCCAACCCAACTGCAGTTGCTGCGTCGCTTCAGAAAATGCTGGTTCCCAGCAGCTGGCAGGAGGCTAACCGTCCTTCCCCATCAAACCTCTTCGGGAAGAACATCAGCCGTGGTTTCCTGAGCGGCTGCCTGCCTGCCTGGATCTGTGCTGCAGTCTCGGGGGATCCTACAGGCCGCTCTTTTATTTTTTCTTCCTTTTTATTTTCCTCTTCTCTCCTAGAGCGAGTCCTGCTCTGCCGTAGCTCCGGCTTGCCACGGTGCTGCTGACACAGCCTGGCTCCCCCGAGCGGCGCTGAGGCTGCCAGGAGGACGAGGCAGAGCCTTGCTCCTTCCGTCTCTCTGCCTTCAGCGGCTGCTCCTCTTCCCTCTGCTCTGGCCGGAGGGATTTGGCCGAGCTGCCCGAGCAGCACCCTGCTGTTTGCTGTTTCAGGAGGAAGGGGAGCTGCTCTTCCCTACGGCTCAGCAGGGTTTTCTCCTTTATCTGGCACCTCTTGCTAATTCAGTAATTTCTCTGTGTCAGCAGCGTGCCTTGTGCAGCTCCTTTCCAGCGCGGAGAGCGCCGCGAGGGCTGCAGCACGGCGATGCCGAAGGGACTGGGGTAGGGCCACAGGCTGCAGCTCGAGCAGTGCAGAAACAAACGTCAACAAGGAGCAGCTTGTGTCCTGGCTGTGTCTGTGCTGGCAGCCTGCTCCTTCTGCAGGCCCTGCCCGCGGCCCTGGGAAGGCACACGGCGTATAGGGGCTGCAGCAGCCCCAAATCCCAGCCCAATTTCTGGGCAGGGGGTAGGGGAAACGTGCCTCCCAGGGGAGTCCGGCATTCTGCGCTTGTTGCTGTGCGCTGCTGTGGAGCTGGGTACCAACCCTGCTGCAGGAGCCTCCCCTTGATGCCAGCAGCGTGGGACACCTGGCCTCGCAGGGAGCGGTGGAGCACGGAGGTCTCTCGGTGATGTCTCGAGCACCGCGTGCCACCAGCGCCGGGCCGAGTGCCTGTGGTGGGAGCAGCGCTGGCCCTGGCACATCTCGCACAGCCTCCAGCGATGGCTTTCGGTCAAGTGCGTTCACTGAGCAGCAAAGTGTGTGAAAACTTGTTGTATTTTTTTTTCCTCCAGACTCCATTGCAAGTGTACCTAAACATTTACCCTCGATCCTCCTTAACCCAGCTCTAGAGTATCGGAAGCAAGGCCGGAGGGCTGGCCGCCGTCACCCTGCCCACCGCGGAGCCCCAGCAGTGTAGGAAGAGCTCTGGGGTGCTGCCAAAGGCTGGGTGCAGGTGTGACCAGCAGCATGCTTCAATTTAAGGCTCCAGATGGAGTAAATGTTAATATTTGCATTAACATTAATAGAAGCTCTGTCTGGATGTTCATCCCCAATCTCTCCTGCCCTCGGAGGTAAATACGATCACCCGTCTGATGTAGAAGACACGTAACAGCCAGCACGGTCTTGTGAGTTCCCCACGAGTGAACCTTTGTAGACCTTTGACCAGGCTTTGACTTCACTCTAGCATCATACTCCTTCCCTGCCTTTTTGGTTACATTTGAGCACAGATTTGTAGGGCGCTAGCAGAACCTTTGGCAGCAGTGGCATTTTTTGAACAGATGTACCTTTTGCAGAATATCCCAAAATAACGGGGAAAGCTTTAGGCCAAAATAAGGGGTTTAGATCTTGTCAAGTTTTTGACAGATTTCCCTCCTGACAAGGCATTTTTCCCCTTCTTTCAGCACAAAACAATATCCAGGTGCTTGAAGTTGTCCTGGGTGCTGCTCCTGTAGAATCGTGTTACTGATTACAGGCGAGAGCTGATAAAGAAGGGGCTTTTGGCACAGAGCGGGACCTCAGGGTCTGCCTCTTGCATTGCTTTTGCCAGATCCTAGAGGTTGTAGATGTGATAGTGACTCGTAGAGAAGCTTTGTTCTCGCAGCCTGCTGGATGCAAGTAATAAGAAGTATCAAATTCTTGTTTCTTCCAAGCCATTTAATTAAGAATCTCTGTCTTTTTCCTTGTGTTTCATGCAGCAGTGATTGCAAAGCCCTGGGTGCCTGGGCTACCTGTGTGCTCCTGGCCGCTCGCAGCCCCGAGGTGCTGCAGTGGGGCAGCAGTGAATTTCCAGTCGTGTCCTGTGAAGACCCAGGCAGGCAGTGGGCAGCGAAGGGCAGGCGGTGATAACCCCGAGGTCCTGGCAAGTCTGTGGAGCCCTGGGTTGATTACAGCAATTAAGTCCCATAAGGTGCCGCTCCAGGATTACCTCGGTAGGTGAGAGCAGGATGCCCTTTCACTTCTATTTTGCTCTCAGCATGTTCAGTTTTCAGACCGCAAGCTTTTTGGGAAAGGAGTTGCTATTTACGGAGTGCGTAGTACTTAGAAAATTAGGGCTTTGTACGAAGATACTTCTAGCGGCGTGTAATAGCTGTGAATCCTGCAGTCGGGTGATCTCAGAACGCGGTCCTTGCTGCAGGAAAAACAAGATCATAGCAGCTGCGAGAAGGGTCCTGGGAAAAGAAAGAGCGGAAAACAGAAAAGGAAATAGAAAAAGTAACATGCTCTGGTCATAAGCCTGATTTATTAGTGCTTAAAGCTGTTTCTATGTGTGCTCTTGCTAAATCAGCCTGGTGACGTCCTCAGGCAGCTCAGCCTGTTCTAAACTGCTCCTGTTAGGAAAGCAGAAAGGAATATTCGGGGCTATTTTGGTTGTTTGAAGCCTGATGGTGTGGGAAGTGGTGACACCACGCTAGAAGGAAATGGGGACGCTGTAATCACAGAGCTCCTTAAAAAGATGTGTGTTCCTTAACTGAACGGGTGGGATCAGGAAAAGCACGCGGCGAAGGCAGGCGGGACCTTCCTGACAGTGGGGTCTCGGGGAAAATTCCACTTCTTGTCTCCCATTTGTCATATTTTAATTTTTTTTGATGGTATTGAGCATTCCTGCTACGGGGAACTGAAGTCTCCTATGGCTGTTACACACCCTTGAGGGTGACGATGACAGCAACGTCGCTCCTGGTTTATAAATGATGCTTTATGAAAGCGCCTCTTGCAGCTCAGTGTGCCTGCTGTAGAAATGAGCTAGATGCAGGGGTTTCCTTTAAAAACCTGGCAGTGTCTGGGGGCAATGTTTGTCTCTTCTGTTCCCGAGGCTGAGAAACATTGAGACTTCGCAGCGTGGTGCTGGGGACAGGCACAGGGCACCCTTGCAGCGGAGTTCAGCTGGGATAACAGGTGCGTTTTCACTGGCTGCCGTGTTCTTACCAGGTGTCAGAAAACCCACCAGGAGCAGCTTCCCCAGAGCCTTGCAAGCATCACTCGATGCTTTCAAGAGCCACAGTAATTAAAAACAAATAAAGCCCCGTTTTTAAATGTTGCAGCTTTCGCTTGGTGCCTTTTATCACTGGAAAAACACTTTTTTTTTTTTTCTCTTGTGGGCCTCCTGAATAGCTTTCACGGCAAAGAGGGCCCAGCTGCAGAGATTAAAGCGACATCCCGAGCAGAGGTGTTCAGCTCTCCATTCAGTCGTCCCTCTAACCACAAGCAGATCAGAGCATTCCCAGACAGCCACGAGCTCTTTCATGGCTCGAACAACTAAAAAGGCATTTGAAAAGTTGGTGTACTGCTCGAACTTGGTGGTGCAGGCGCGATTTTAGAGAAGAGCGATCCGAGCCTTCCGCCATCTCTCTGGTTTTAATCCTCATCATTCAGTTTGCTTGGATTTAGGGTCTTTTAGGTCAAAAAATAATCAAATAGAAAGGGTTACTTTGGAGGGATGGAAAACGACTACGGGGATATTCACGTCTGTCATTTTGCACATCTGGGGATGCCATAGGCAGATGTTTCAGTCCTGGCAGCCTCCCATCACCAGAAGGTGATGCTGGCGATGGCGCAGGGCACGCGGAGCTCCTCTCCTCAGGGCTCCGTGCCAGGCAGGGCTGTGGAGCCGAAGGCCCGCAGCACGGGGGCTCCTTCCAGCACCCCAGGACAGCCCCAGCCTGGGCTTCCCCGTGGTCCCCGTGCATTCTGAAGCTGTGAACTTCTGCACATAACAGCAGGTGAATGTGTGCTGTCGTACACGTGAGGCAGCCGGCTGTGCCGTGAATGCTCATTTGAAGATCCCAGCGCTTTGGCAGTAAGTGTATTTATTACTAGTGCTTCTTTTTTATTTTTTTACCAGTGTTTTTAGATGTAAAAACACAATCTGTGCTGAGCTGAGGGCTGCTCGAAAAAGGAGATGTGACTGCAAGATCTCAAATTCGGGAAGAGATCATGGGAAGAAATAGCAGAACAGTTGCCCTATTTTCTAATAATTAGTATTCACAAAGAAGCAACATGTCCTAACTACCTAGTAATTTCCAAATTGCTGAGACACCTAATGAGTTGTCTTAAATAAATTTACCAAACATATAGAAGGAAGTAATTACCGAGCATTTCATTCTGAAATCCCAACCCGATGCAGAATGGCTATGCAGCTGGCTCGTGTGGTGGTTGTTCAGCGAGAAAATGGTTTGGCTGGGAGCTGAACCTTGGCCTGTCCAGGTGCAGTCCCTGGGGTTGTGGTGGCTCCCTGGGACCTGTCGCAGGGCACCGAAGCCTCTGCAGGGTGCAGCAGCCGTTGGTGCTTTCCCGTGCTTGTCCCGTACCCTGGTGCTGACGATGGGGCCTCAGCCGTGCCAGGAGAGTCCTGCAGCCTGCAGATTGCCTGGCCCCAGGCTCTCTGCCACGCACAGCATCCTTCTGCCAAAGGAACAGATACCCACGGCTTTGCTTTCGCCTCTTAATTACATCACCTGCCGGTAATTACATTTGGCTGCCTGCTCTGAGTGCCAGGACCAGGTGAGCACCAACTGCGGGCAGCGGCAGTACCCGATAGCGTTTAAAGGGTTGCGGTTTTGGTTTGTACCATTTCTTGCCTTGGAATATTTTGTTTTCTCAGCTACCCAACTTCTGCTCAGCCTGCTAGAATGAAAAGGAATTAATGTTCCCAGCCGAGGAGTTCCTGGCAGGTAGGAGAAGCCGCCTTGTGCGCCGCATTCGTGTGCACCCTGCGGATAGGAAATACAGGGGGAGCAGATTTTTGGCTTCTTTCCTCTGTTGCATGAATAGAATCAAGAGCTAACAATGTATGGCTTCCAAAAACTTAGAGCCATACATTTGTTTAGAAAAAAAATGTCTTCGGTCCCCAAGTGACTGTAGTGTCCGTTCGCTCCCGGTCAGGGAGCACAGGGCCTCGAGGACGGGGACTGCCACGAGTGCTCCTGGGCAGAGACGTGCCCGGTGCCTGCAGGTGGCGAACGCTGCCCTCGTGTTAACGGGGAAGGCAGAAGCTTTCTCTCTGATCATGGTTTGGTTTCAGCAATGCTTCCTGGAGCACCCTAAGTCTTTTCAAAAGAGACTGCCTGTCATCTGGCTTATTGGAGCCTCTAATGGATTGCCGCCTTAATTGCACGGGCTGTATGACAGAGCATCACGCGTTACGGCTGCTTAGAGAGCAGTTCGGGTCCGTAGATTTCTGGCACTTGGAAAAAATTATTTGCAGCCTCACTGAAGTCTTCTTTTACCTTCTGAGGCCGTACCAGCTAAAAGCTGACGTTTTCTTCCCCCCTTTCCTTCAGGGAGGCTGCTGCTCCAGGAGCAGGGTGCGTTTTCCTCCCAGGCAGCCTGGGGCCTGAAACCACCGTGGGTTTGCCCTTCCCAGCCCCGCAGCCAGCTCGGCCCGTGTCCTGCAGCAGACCCGGCAGCAGGCAGGAGGACTGACTGCTCATCTGCCATTGTTTTGTAGTTGCTGGATAAGTGGACCCGCTGTTCTTTCTGCTTTGGCCAAAGTACACTTTTTGCCTCCCATTTTTGGGATTGCTTCAAACCTCAGTGTTTGTATCAAAGCTGAGTTATGCTAATTGATGGGAGAGGGAAATGAATGGGGGAGAAAATAAATAATAAATTGCAAGAGAAATGAACTCACAGCAGCCCAAAGTCAAATGGCTGTGAAATACGAAACAAGCCTTGCATTGCCTCGGATAATACCGTTACCTAGCACAGCCTGTGTCCTTCAAACTGTCAGAGCTGGTGGGCACTTGTCCTTGTGCATTCTCCTGCTTCACAAAGTTGCTGCATCTCCCGGGGCTGTGAGGCCGAGGTAGCACAGCAGCGTGATGGTCTGACCCCCAGCATTTGGTGTGAATGTGAAACTGGGGGCGTATGCAATGTGCCCCCAGTTATGGGCCTGCCGCTGTAAGCAATACAGAGAAATGAAGGGGTCTGTTTGATAAAGTTCTGGTGTACAGAAAAAGACAAGGAATGCCTTCTCTCCTCCTTGTGCTTCTCTCGTTTCCCTGTAGACTGCCATCATAATTTGGTTTCCATCCTGTGGGTCAGGCAGTCAGGTGCTGTAGGAGAAGGGATGCGTCGCAGCAGGTAGTGCCAGCGTGCCTGTGGCTGCACATCTGGGCTGTCGGTCCAGAGCTTCATTGCCCTGGTGCTGTACAGCTGTGAGTCTTCATGTCGGCTTCTTGCACGAGATAATCTGTCAATATTCCGATCCTCAATCAAAAAATGTAAAGAAAACCAACAGTCAAATATCAGAAGTGCTCCTTTTTTTCTATGCAGCGTCTTAAAAGCAGCCAGAAGCTGGGCCATTCCCCTTAGTCCGACTCTGAGCCCCATTCTGTGAGTCGGGGTCTGGCAGGAGCCCCGAGGGGCTGGAGCGGAGCACAGTGCTCGGGGGTGCCCAGGGAGTCAGGGGGGACTTGCAATGGCGAAAGAGCCGTGGTCTTGGTGGCGAAGAGAACCGTGTTCTCGATCCCCTGCCCTAACCGACCGTGGCACTCACGTTCCTGGGCCTGTGCTTCGGTGCTCGCCTCGGGCTGCTTTTTCGTCCATCTCACCATCATTTGCAAATCCGCGCCTTGTTTCCGCAGCGTCCTGCGGCTCCCCGTCCCGGGAGGCACGGTCCCAGGGCTGTGCCCTGCAGATAAGCCCCTTGGTGCTCGGTGGGACCTGCAGGAGCAGGGGTCGTGCCGCCATGTGTCAGCTGCCGTGCCCGCAGCTTTCGGCGCTGGGGAGCAGCCCGGGGAAGCCTCGCGGTGTCAGCTGCTTGGGATAAGGCTCCTTGCTTCTGACAGCGTAAAGTAGGTCAGTGCTCAGACAGAAACCTCTGAAAACCAGAGAGGGAAGCTGTGTATCACTCATCGCTGTTATTTGCACTGACTCCTCTGCGGCCCTACTGTTATTTCCACTGACTCCTCTGCGGCCCAGGCAGAGGACCGAGCAGATCCGTAGGTGTGCGCTGGTGCACATCTGGTCACCGTGTCCCTGCTCGCAGGCACCTCCCGCAGCCCACCTGTGCTCCTGGCACTGATATCTCTCCTGCCTGGGCCCTGCTCCATCCGCCTTTGGCACGTGGCAAGGTAACGGGGAAGGGACTGGGGCAGGGACACGTGGCAGAGGAGCAGCGCCTGCTCATCACGACGACAGCACTGGTGGCTTGGCCTCATGCCATGGACACGCCAGTGTGTGCTGAGCTCCTGGTGTGCCTTTTCAGTTATTATTTGGACACTACCGTTGCTTTTCCTTCTTCCTGCTGCTGCTGAAGCCTCATTGTCTGCAGTAGGAGAAGCGGTGACAGCAGCCACGCAGCACCGTGCCTCCTCGCAGCGTTCACTCGGCAGGAAATGATGGGCTGCTCGCGTGTCGTGGTGCTCTGCCGTCGCCACTCCCGGTCTGGTGTTCCTTTTGCTCTAATTGCTTTGAACAATGCAGGCTCCCACACGGAGGGCAGCTGTATTTTTAGGTCTGGAGTATTTGACCAGGCGGATTTAGCCTCCCGTTTTATATCAGGATCCCCTTTGGTTGCTGAGCAGGGAGGCGAGTTGGGGCATCCTGCTGCCCGGCCGTGGGGGCTGGCTCGCTTCGCAACCTCTCTCCAGTAAGGGGGGAAAGTGTTGGTGTACACGGAGAGCAGGGATATTGACTTCTGTGGCAGATCACAGAGAATATGTGTCCTGGTGCTGCGGGACATCAAGTGATTTAAGAAGAACAAAAACGCATTTGAAGGACACGATGCTGTACAGTGGCTCTTGTGAGTGAGACCTGGGCTTTAGGATTTTGAGATGTCTGTCGGAGAGTACTCCTCTAGTGAAAATACACCTCACCTGCTGTACGAACGCCGTCCCGCACACCTCCACCAGTGGTGTTCTGTGGAGTCTGGGTTCAAGCCCTCGTCTTGCCAGGTTTCTGGGTCAAGCGCGTGTGTGAGGTTTTGGAGAGAGGGATTGGGATGCCAGGCTCCTCACTGTGCGAGAGTAAAGCCCTGTCTTTCAGTTGGCTCCGTGCTAGCCTGATCAGACGCGTAGGACACGGGTCGGGTTGTGAGAGGAAGAGAGGAGGCTCTGCAAACCTCCCCTGCTGCCACGCACCCCGAGGGCTGTCCGGGGAAGAGGTGTAGCCGTGGCCATGCCTTATTTACCCCTGTGAGCAGTTACACGCTGCTGCTGCTCATACGTGCCAGTTTTATCCATATCACCGCTTAGCTTTTGTGTTGCCCCATCAAGTAGCTGTTAATAACGAGATTTTGCCATTTTTTGCTCCTGAGCAGGGAGCAGAGCTTCGTGTGAGTGCAGCAGGAGGTGCTGGCACAGCGGGGCTGTGTGTGCAGGGAGGGGCGGCTCCACAGGCTTTATAGCGCCTGAATTGCGTTTGATGTGACCTAGCCCCTGACAATCTCCAGTCTAAGGCTGACAAACAGGATTTAAGCGTTATGAAGATTTTTGTACCGTGCCTGCAGCTGAGCTGGATGTGACCCAGTGAGGGAGTGAAGGGATGCTTTGAAAGTGGGGAGAGGCTTTTCTTGGGGGTTTGTCTTTGGCTAAGGTAAAGCCGTGTTATTTCTCTGCTAAATTCTGCAGAAACAAAAATAAAACCCACGCGGTAGAATTAGAAAACAATTATTTTAAAAGTATTTCGTGTACCTGACTGGGGAGGGTGTTCCTATTTCTTACATGTGTTTTCTTAGTGATGTGTTTCTCTTTCCAGGGCTCAGCAGATTCGTACACAAGCAGACCCTCAGACTCTGATGTGTCTTTGGAAGAAGATAGGGAAGCAATCCGCCAGGAAAGAGAACAGCAAGCAGCTATACAACTTGAAAGGGCGAAGGTGCAGTCTTGTAAACTTTTATACCAGCTGGGTTATGTGGCGCTTATCCTTTGCCTGGTGTTAAAATTCACACTGCTGTTATATAATCAGGATGGTATCTTTGGAAGTAGATTGTCAATCACGTGAAATTACCTGCAAACAAGATTTGGGGGCAGTATTCTGTAAATGCTCTTGTATAAAAGGGGATCTTTCTTAGTGAGCTGAACTCTTGGCTTGCGTGAAACTATGAGGTCTGAATTTTGAAGTGTTTGGCAAATACCCTGTGCTAGAGTTCTGGTAATTCAATACAACAAATGAATGCTTGATTCAGAAAGTTTCCGCTGTTTGTGATGTCTGTTTCTGTTTGTAGTCCAAACCAGTAGCATTTGCTGTTAAGACTAATGTGAGTTACTGCGGTGCTCTGGACGAAGATGTTCCTGTCCCAAGCACTGCCATCTCTTTTGATGCCAAGGACTTCCTACACATTAAAGAGGTAAAAACAAGCGGTAGTTCATCCTTTTTAGAGTCCCAGCACCCTGGGGTGCTTATCTTGCACTTTTTGAAGCTTGATGTCACTGATTTCCAGTTGCATTGTCATGTCACAGGAAGGAAACAGAATCTTGCTGTATTTTAAATCCCCTTCAACACGGTAGATTCAGACTCTTGTCAATCAAATCCAGTTTGTGATCTGCGATGATGCAATAAAAAGGGAGTCTGTCCGTCAAGAAGGGGAGTAGCAGCAGTTTGCACCCGGTCTTCATAAAGCACCAGAGAGGCTTGCAAGAGAGATGAGACTTAGAATAATACAAGAAGAAAGGAAAATCCGGAAGAGGCTGTAGGACAAAAATATACAAAAATGAGGAGAAAGGGACGGGAATAAAGAGGCCCTGAATATGGCCTTAGTAGAGAAGAATACATTTCATTGCATGTTGAGCATATTTTCTGCAATTATTAATCTGAAGTGAGCCCTCGAAATTTGCATAACCCCCTGTTGTTTTGTAGATTTGCACATAGGCTTGCAGCTTGCAGAAACATTTCTTTATCTCTGCATTCTGCGGGTCTATTTGAGGGTGTTCAGTACTAATTTGTCTCTCTCTTTGAACGTTAGCCCATCATTGCTTCAAAGCACTGATCTCCCTGAGACTGAGCCTATTTAAGAGGGAAACACCTGCTTCTTCATCTCTAGAGACAGAGATTGGTGCTAGAACAGAGGGGTTTGCTTTAAATTCTTTCTCCCTGAGAAGGACACAGGAGAGGCAGTTGATTTGCATGTTCCATTTTCTCAGTTTGCTGGAAACAGATGGAAGCTCGATATTTTCTTTCAGATTTTTTATTTTATTTTTTGTTTAGTTTAGTTCTGGGCTGTTTTATATATTTATATATATTTGTGTGGAGTGATGCTTAACCCCCTGTCGAGGAAGTGGGGCACTGTGAAATCTGAATCTGCCTCTCTGTGTGTCTAGAATTGGTTTTTCCCCTCCTCCTTGTTCCCCAGGGGTGTGCTCTGTCCTGTCTAGCACCACACCTGAGCTGCCCACCTTCTAAACCTGCTTTCCACCAGGGAAATGGCCTTTGCTGGCAGTCAGAGCTGGAAGCAAACAGCTGCCCTCATTTCAGCAGAGATCACTTGGACTAGAATAAACACGGTTCCAGATCTTAGAACAACACTAAACTAGGTAGAAGTAAGGTCGCCGAGCTGCCAAGATGAAACATCAGCAGTAACTGCTGAGTTGCTATATTGAGGATATGTCCTGTATGTCTCATCTGTCTCCTACAAGACTATACGTTATGTGCTTAAAAGATGAAGTGCAACAATTACTGACAATGCAGAAGAAATCATGGGCATGGCAACCAACAGGAGGGAGCTGTAGTCCTCCCACACGCTGGAGGCAGAGAAGAGCATATGGGAGGTAGTGACCTGCTGCACACAGCCCTGCTTTCCTTACTGCATCCTTATCGCTTCTGTTGTTCAGGTGTTCTCAGCATAAGCCTGATTCCAATCTCATCTCTAGGGGCATCGCTCAGAAGTCCACATCCTGCTAATAAAAGAAGGGTTGCCCAAAAAGTTGCCTAAACCCCCATCCAGCCTGGTTCGAATCTGTTCACCCGAAATGTCACACGCTCATTAAATCTTCATCACACTCAGCACCTCGGTTGGTGGCATCAGAGGAAAAGTCACAGCAGAATGTGTTGGGGCAGTTAAAAGATAAGCAAGTGCTGTCACCGATAATGCGGCTTTCCACTCTCTAGCTGTAGGCATCAGCCTTCCAGGCACTGCCCAGCACCTTTTAACTTCATTTAAAGTGTGCAGATTGTCCAGTATCCAGACGTCAGTGTGGAGTTGTGGATAACAAAATGAGGGACCTGAAGCATTTGATCTGAAGCCAGTAACCTTTCTGTGTTCCAGAAATATAATAATGACTGGTGGATAGGAAGGCTGGTTAAGGAGGGCTGTGAGATTGGCTTTATTCCAAGCCCGCTTAGACTGGAGAATATCCGCATTCAGCAGGAGCAGAAGAGAGGACGTTTCCATGGAGGGTAAGAATGCTGTAACCTTTTAAAATAATTTAGAATCGTTTCTGACACCGGACAATATTTTTCAAAGGTCACTTGATTCTTTTTTATTGCAGTGTATCCAAATGAGTGTTTGATTTGGGATTCCAAATGAAAGTACCTGTTTGCAGAGAACAGGCATGTTAGAAGCTGACTATGAAAAACGAGGAAAAAATTGTATTGGCTTTAGAAAAAGATAAATTAAACAATAGGAGTGGTAACAACAGAAAATTCTGAAGGGCTAGAGAGTTTTATGTCCCCGGGCATTTAAGTCAAGCCGTTGGTGCTCAAAGGCTGGCAGCTTTTTATCCCAACTCTCATATTTTCAAGGTTGTGGGTTTTTTCTTTTTTCCCCCTTCCATTTTGGCCAGAACCAGACTTTTCAAACATCAGAGAGATGAGTCTGGCCTTCAGCTTCCCTCCTCTTCATCTTCCAGCCTGACCCTTCCATGTCTCCATACTGCTAAACCTGGAGATAGCAAATCCCTGGAAAAATGCAAACTTGTTCACAGGTCTAGGAAGTAGAACTGATTTCTCTTACTCTCAGTTAGGACATTGAAGACTCTCTCCTCTATAGGCTGAATACACAAAACACTTTTTAAAAAATCATTATTTTACTACCAGCATATATTCCCACTAATTGAAAATTCAGACATTCACACAGATAACAAGGAGAACAAAAACTTCAGTACTGCAGGGCAAAGAAAGGTGAGCCATTTGAATCTAGACCTAGTGGAGAGCAGTAAGAGGAGCACAGTTTAGCCTGTATAGCACTGTCAGGGAGTTAATACACTTAATCAAGGTCAGAAATCATTTCAAGTATAAACCATCTGGGGAAATATTTTTAGAATGATCGAGAAGCATTAACTGTGCTTTTTTTCAAGTTGCTTTTACGATTTCTGAAATAGCTTTAGAGAAAGCCAGTGTATCTCAGGGAAAGAGGGCTCTCAAACTGAGGGTATTTAGGATCCTGTTTTGTATATGGCGTATTAGCAGAAGGATGCTCTGCTTGTGTGAACGGGCATGACTCCACCAAATCTCCAATTCCTGCAAATATTTTGTCTAATCTCATCTATGAGATTTGGGAATAAAATCAAGTATAAAGAAGGAGAAACATTATAAAAGAGGATTGTAATGAAAGATGGTGAGATCATTTATTTTTGAGCACCTTCATTAGCTATGGCCATATCGTATCTGTACCTTAAGATCTCTTTAAAAGCTGTGACTACCTGTGCTAATTAAGGCTCTCTGTGATGAAGAATTCTGATTTTGCCTGAACAAGGCAGTAAAAAGTTACCTCTTAAAGAGGGTTTCTAGAGTCTTGAAGCACGGTAACTATCGTTAGTGATCATTTGCTTTATCATCGGTGTTGCAGCAGTGTCTAGGATATGTGTGCAAAGGATTTGCCAAGCTTACAGGGGTGAACAATCCCTACTTCGGAGAGCACATGACAGGAAAGCAAGGACAGAACCCTGGTTGGGACTAGTATCCCCTTGCTGGTCGGGGCGCATGTAACACAAAATACGAACTACTTTGCTGAGGACTTGCTGGTTGTACTGAGCCATGGTGCCACGTGCAGTCATTAGGTTGCTTCAACAGCCCTCCTGTGGCTGCCTTGAGCTTTCCTGAGAGCTTTGCTCAGTAAGCAGTGGGACCTGCTCTCCCCTCGCAGCCTGCACGCAGCTCCTCTGGACGTGGAGGTCTGCTTAGTTACAGGTTCTTCGCTTTCCCCATGCCCTTGCCTTCACCGCTCCCTGCAGAGGAAGCTTTCTGACAGTATGAGTAGGCGTGAAGACTCTCTCATTTACCATGTAGTTTCTCATGGGGCGGTTTTCTTAGCTGCTGCCTCAAACCTCACAAGTTCATGTCTCTGGATACCTGGTGCTAATGGGGCTTTTTCTGCTACCATAGGAAATCAAGTGGAAATTCTTCTTCAAGTCTTGGAGAAATGGTTTCTGGCACATTTCGAGCCACGCCCACTTCCACGGGTAAGGCAGAATTTTATTTAAGGAAACTCTTGCTATTTCTAATACTTCTATTTTAAAAATCATATATGAAAAGTGCATGTTTTCCCTCTTTGGTGACTTATTAAGATGTTCTACCGAAAAGTGCTTGCATGCGGAGGTGGAGAAAGACATCTATTTCTAGACGTGCAGTAGTTGCTAAGGGACTGGAAAAAAAAAAAATCTCAGGAAAAGGGGCAGCTCCCCCCAGAACGGCATGAGTGACCAATTTCAATAGTGCTGATGAAGAGCAAGGCACATTGAAGGAAATAAAAAGTGCATTGAGAAAGGGATTTTTGTTGGCAAGTTGTTATGCACAGCATGTGTTTTAACCAAGTTCTTTATTTGGTCTTCTAGCAAAACAGAAACAAAAAGTGGTAAGTAATACTTTTGTTTTCATTCTGTTTTATTTATTCCTAATACATAATTCCCAGAATTTTCATCTGGTTTGGTTAATGATCTAAAGGGATGCTTTCTTCTTCTAGACAGAACATGTTCCCCCGTATGACGTAGTCCCATCGATGAGGCCTGTCGTCTTAGTGGGTCCGTCACTGAAAGGTTACGAGGTATGTATTCCAGGGATTTGCACCTAGTTAATACTTGCTTGCCCATCGTTCGCCTTAGTACATTTGCTGTGTTGTCCAATTAACTAACTAGACTTCCACATACATATAAAATTTTAGTCAAACTAACAAGTGCTTGGAATTTAGTTAGCCAAAATTTTGAAGGAAGTTCCCCTGTGAGGTTATTGTTCCCCTTTTTTCATTTATGAAAACTTTGTCTTCCCATGAGACTTGGCGTTGGCAAGCAAAACAGCTGGACTGCCGTAGCATATCCACACTTGCCCTCCAGCACCTGAAACTGATTATCGTTTCAGCATGTTTTCTTGATGTTTATTTTTTCAAGATTATTAGCATATTGGAATAAATACATACGGAAACCTTTAGCCCTTCTAAATTGCTTGCCTCTCTTCTACTTGGGAGTAGGTAAGATAGATAACAGGTACAGATAAGCAGGAGACCCATTTTTCAAGGTAGCTGCAGATTCAAAAGAGCATTTAACACTTGCTAAATGAACATAGGCTTTTAGCAGGGCATTTTGGTGAACTTATCCATCTGTTAAGTGTTTTGCTGAATTAGGATCTAAATGAACATGAACATAAAATCAAAGTTACACTTCATTTAGTTTAATTAAAGTTGTTAGTACTTTATAGGATATTATTAAACATTGGAATGGCTCTTTTATGAAGATTGCAACATGGCACTATTGTTAGCATAATGCAGTGTTCTTACATCTTTTTTTTTGTAAGAATGATTTAAAGTGTAGATTAGAGAGCAGGAATTAGGTACTTCGTTTTCTACTATCTGCCTTTTAATTTTGCGGCGACATTTCTTGACAGGAGTGACTGTCATGCATTGACTTTTATGGTGCTGCACCACAGGTTAATTTGCCTAGGCACTCTCAGTCTGGAGGGAGAGAGACTGTTAAAAACATACCTCTCTACAAAGGTGTTTCCCCTCTTTGTGTAAGAAAATAATACTAAACAATACCAAACATGACATCTTGAACATCTAAAGGTGTGTAAAGGGTAATGCAGTTAGGGTATTAATTTGTTTCAAATTTTGTTCTACGTAGCAGAAACACATTGAGCTTCCTTTGCAACCTCTATGGGAAAGTTCTTTCCACTATTTTTTTTTTCTTCTGACTAAATTTGGTAAGAACCACTGTGAAAGGTAACCTGGGAGAACTAAACTGCCAGAGGCCTGGGGGCTTCATGAAGTACTAGCAGCTAATCGGTGTCAGTCACGGTTGTACTGGGAGGGACAGGGAGCCCAGGCAGGAAAGGAGGTGACATCTGCTGTTGGGGCTGAGCATCTCTCAGATGCTTCCCATGTACAGGAATGGAAACACCAGTTTTTCCTGCTTGTAGGCCTCTCTGAGAGTAGTTTTGCTCTTCTCTTAGAACAGTCATCCAACACGATAGATCTTATACCTGAAATCTTAAGCCAGTTCTGGAGGGAAAAACAAGACAAAACAAAAACAAATGATCTGTTGGACCTGAAAAGTCCCATAAGCTTCTGACATAAGTTGAAGCCTGTTGAGAAGGGTCCTGCTTTGCAAGGTGGTAAGAGCAAACGTGCAAACGAAGGCAGGAGCAGGGTGACAGTTCTCACATCCTCCAGGCTGCGTTTTGGAGAGTGAGTCAGGAAACCTGCAGGTATTTATTACAACGCTTGCTGCCGAGAGCAGGATAATTAAATGATTGCTACCTATAAAAGGTATTGATTGTTGGCAGTATCCTTACCTTTTACTTACTTCTCTTCTTGCTTTTGACTTCTTTTTCTCCCTGTCAATCCTCCCTGTTCAATTTTCCTCACCTCTGCAAGGTGACTGACATGATGCAGAAAGCTCTCTTTGACTTCCTGAAGCACAGGTTTGATGGGAGGTGAGAAACACTGTCCTTTCCTTGCTTTGTTCCCTGTGTGTTACTGATGTTTTAGTGATTTTTTTTTAATGTAAGAAGCCTGATGCATGTTCAGAACTGATTTACCAGCTTTGTATCAACACCGACATGCAGCCAGCTTTGGGGTGGAGAGCATTTAGTGTATTGCCAGAAGTGCATGTGTCTGCATATCTGCTGTCTGTAGTAGGATTTCTCGTGTTTAAGCGAATAGTTTTGCCTCTGTATCTTGTCAGACTGAAGTCACAGGAGAAACCTAGATGAAAGGTGACTGGGGGACATGGAAAGAGTGCCAAAATCACTTTAAAGATGGCATTACCAGGCTTGGGTTTTCAGAGCTGCCCTGGGAAGCAGGCTGTGCCCTTGTACAGCCAGGAGCAGGAAAGAACGGTGCCGCCTGGTTAGAAATGCTTTCAGCAGAGCCCAGCTCCTGGCCATCTTCCCCCCACAGCTCCCAGGTCATTGCTGTGCTGAGCCCTGTGGGTTACTTCTGTTTCCAAGAGCTGTGCAGTTCTTCTCATGGATGTCATGGAGCAGCCGAGAAAGCCAAACCCACCTGGCTGCACGTAAAAGTACGGTTTTATTCACGGTTCTTTGGACATGTGAAAATTTCTTAACCACTGGATACAGCATGTGTGTGCTGCTGGATCCGCTCATCCAGGTGCTGAAATGTGCAAACACCAAATCAAGTTCCTCTCGATTTATCTTGAAGTTGCTCCATATGGGCTCAGTTCATTCCAGCTCCTTCTGTAAAGTTCCAGGTTCCTGCACAGCAGGATGATCTCTAAATAAAACTCATCACACCAAGCCCTGAAATAAGTATCAGAAAGAAGCACGTTTCAACAGGGTGCAGTAATGGTGCTTTGGACCAGCACCTAAGGAAAATCAACTCTTGAATATTCTTAGTGGTCAGAAATCGCCAAGAAGTTGGAAGAAGGAAATGCTGAGAGTTAAAATATGGGAAAAAAGTGTGTTAGAACTTCAGAAATTGCAAGGAGGGTTCATCTTGTTCAGCTGGAGCAAGAATTTCCTGAAGAGCTGTGATGAGGAGTATAAATATTTGGATTTCCTGTTAGGAAGGGAGGCTTGGTCACTGGCGTCTCTTCTTGCCCCTGGAAGGAAACCATCAGTAGTCGTAGATATCTGCTGCATCTTCGGGGTGTTCTGCCCTTCCTTCCTCCCACTTTGTTCACTGCATGCTAACCACGTAACGAGGAGCTCGTTCTGTGCAGGCTGTGTATGACTAAGTCAGGTTGTAAATAACTAAAGCATTGGCACTAAGATGATGGAAGTAAGTGTCTGTTTAGAAAAGGTGGAGTAGGATTTGTGGTCAAGGTAGATTTGGGGTGCAGGGAGGTGACGATGCTGAACTAACCGGTGATCAGCTTCAACAAAACATTTAGTGATCAACCTCTGCAAAATAACACATCTCCTCCGCTTTATTAATCACTTGACTCCAGTGATTTTAGCAGATCCTACAAATGTAGTGATTGATTTGAAACCTGACAGATGAAGCATGGGACGTGGCAGCCTGCAGTTAAACTTGTCGTGGTTCTGAGCTGTTCCTGCAGCCTGTCGGCACATCCTCTCCCTGCTCTGGAGCGGCACAACCGAGCAGTTCACTGCAGTTCACTGCAGGAGCTGTGGTGCACGTTCGTGTTAGGGGTAGGTAGGGAACCGTGGCGTATGCTCCCTTCCAGCTGCTGGCATGTGTCTGCCAGCTCTGCACGTCCCACGGGAACTGGAAATCATTGTTTGTGGTAGGAAACCATGGCAACTGGAGGCGGTAAGTGATCTCAAGTTGCCAGGACGGGATTGCTGGGAATATACCCTTTATGAGGTGTATTTTTGTAGCCTCTGTGAGAACGTACTCAGCAGAGGCCTGAGCCACAAAGATCAGCATTAGGAAATGTAACGCCCTCCGAACACCCGTGTAGGCTGCCCGAGCTGATGGGAGGTAGGGTCACACCTTGCCTTGCTCTGCTCTGTTTTGCCCCACTGTGCCCTTGGTCTGCACCGAGAGGCAAAGGGAGACGGCCTGCCTGGAGTGAGCTATTTTTTGTGAAGCTTATTGCCATTAGTTATATTGGCAACAAATCAGGCAGAAGTGTGAAATATAAACCTTTAGATAAAACAATTGAATTCTTTTTCGGGAACCTCAGCTGCTGCTTGGTCCTTCTGCCAGCTTTTCTGGCTTTGGGGTCTTCCCCCTCCAGCCTTCTGGTTTGCTTTGTATTTTTTCCCTCTGTGCTGCAGTTTTGTGGCAGGTCCCTGATACCAACACGGGAAAAAGGCTTCAGTACGACCTGAACTAGCAGCGCTCCTCCCCTGCCTCTTTGCATGCTTGTCCTCTGTCAGCTCCTTCTTCTGTACCTGTGACAGCCTCTTCTGGCCAGGGAAGGAAACGAATGGCCCGAGGGCTGTGTTGTGCAGCCTCACTGAAAGGAGCCCGCTGGAGCTTGGCTGCTGCAAGGCGTTCAGGGACTGGCTGCTGCAGAGCCTTTTCTAACCGCCTCGTATTTAGTTGCTGTAGCAAAGACCAAGCCTGACTACACACAGTGTAAACAAAAGGCAGCAAAGGCACATTTTTTTCGTAACGTCTTTCAGCAGCAGTGACACGTAGGATTACTTCTCCCTCAGGAGAATGAAGCGCTTCCTGTGGCTGCACTCGACCGGGTGCAGTAGGTGAGCATTTACCGCCTGCCCTCCGTTACACTGCACAGATGCCAGCAGAGATGTGGGAGCCTCCTGAGCCAGAGGTGGGGCCCAGCCCCCGCTGTGTTTCAGCACCTTTAGCCTCGTGATCCATTCATTTATTCCATTCCTTTTTAACTCTTTTATACATTTTGTTTCTACTGCGTTTTCTGGCAGTAAATTGATTTATGTATTACGTGGGAAAATACTTGGGACTTGTTTCTAATACTCCATCTTAAGATGGGTGGAATGGCTGCGAGTCGCTTCCAGCTTGTTTTCTTTTCATTATTCACGGCTCTTTGACTCATCACAGTCCTCCTAACTGGATTTCACGTGAAGTGATTGCGTGTTCTTTGTTTTATAATCTGATTTAAAGGCAAATTCTCAGATATAGGTACATAAAACTGGCTTGTTCTGCATCCCGAATCCTCGTGTGTAAGATACAGGAGGGCACTCACCCTTCGTCTCTCGCCAGCTCACTGACAGATCAGTGAAAAGTGGAAAGGGTCGTCTTCCTTGAGTTAAAGAGAAGGCTCCACAGGCTCAACTTTTCTCCTGTTTGACTCTGGGCTGATTCACTTAGCCCGTCGGCACAGCTCTGTCTGGAAAAGGAGTGTGTGTGCTGGAGGGCCGAGCTCCCGGAGCAGGCAGTGCTGCTCAGTGACTCAGACGTGACAAAGTCTGCTCCTCAGAGGTCTGAATATGCCCCTGCCTCGCCTGCCAGCAACGTCAGCTTAGGTTAGCCAGCTGGGAGGAGAAGTACTGTTGTGCTATGACTCGGCTGTTCTGTATGCCCTAAGACTTGCTTTAACTTGGGTTATTTCTGGTATGGGGTAAAATCATCTGGGAGATGGGGGAGGGTTGGGATGGGGAGAGGGTAGCGCCACATGCAAGGGTGTACAGTAGTGCAGGAAACAGAAAACGTTGTTCAGTTACCCAGCATTTCTCTTTAGTTGTTCTTTCACGATATCAATGTCTGCCTGATGTTTTATTGTATTTGCACTTTGGAATGAAATGCAGCTGTAAACCACGCGCGGCACAATGAGAAAGTAACTGCTGTGCTTTTGTTCTGTCCTCTTTTCTTACCCGTAGGATATCAATAACTAGAGTGACGGCCGACATTTCTCTTGCTAAGAGGTCTGTTCTAAATAATCCAAGCAAGAGGGCAATAATTGAGCGGTCAAACACGAGGTCCAGTTTAGGTGAGACATTGACACAGATCTGATTCTGAACACGGTTGCTTACTGCAGGAAAGTGACAGGATTTCAGCCTTGAAGATGTCACCAGTCCTGCAATTCCACATGTGCCTACAGCATTTCAATGTTGAATTCTGAATTTCACGTACTCTGATGGGAGATTTGCCCGACTGAGGAGTGACAACAGAGCAGAGTGTACTCTGTTAGCCGCACGTTGGGCAATGCCTGGGCTGGAGCAAGCACTATTACAGCTGTTGTAACGATTATACTGACATTAGCCAGAGGTGAGTTAGAGGCCTGCAGCCAGGGTTCGGGGCTGTTTCCTCCCAGAGGGGAGTTGGCCTCACAGCTCCCTCTTCTCAGGCCTGGGCTTTTAATTCCACATCACAAGGTGCCGCAGAGCTTTCACCTTGTCCAGCCAGGAAGGAAGCAGGTTCTTGTTTCTGACCCTCAGGCTGTTTTTAAAATTGTTATTATTTTTAATGCTGAACAGCTACAGCTTAAATTTCCTGAGATTTGAGAGCAGAGATGAGGGTATAGGTCCTCCCACTCTCCCCTTACAGTACCATGACTTCTGGGTTATGCTGTGCTGATAAATCTTTATTTCTTTAACAAGGTATGGAAATTTGTGCATAGTATACACAAACTAATACCTGTTCTCTGGGACACCATCCCAGGAGGTAGGATGAGTAATTTTTAATCTTTTTAGGAAGAAAAGACACTTGAGCCTAGTTCTCTGATGTTTTGGGTGACTGTTTGAACTTGAGGTGTAGGGGGCAGGGCTCTTCACCTCTAATTTGCATTCTAGTCCAGGAGTAAGCACCCCCAAAATAAAGAACTGCAAGGGAGAGTACTACATCTTCTTGGGCCTGTGAACACACATTGCTCTGTGGAGCAGTTCTCAAGCAAGAAGAGATTTCTTCTAAGAAATATCACTGCATCACTTGCTGTCAAAAAAACTAATCTTAAGTCTCCTAAGCAGGTTTGGAAAATATGCCTGAGTTTATTTTGTGTTAATTGAAACATGCATTTAATTGCAGTATGTATGTATTTTCAAACAACCGAATTGTCTCCAAGGTAACATTAATTAAAAAAAAAAAAGTCCTTAAGTAACAGGTTATTTTCCGGAAATCACATTAATTCACATATGGAGTTCACATATTGAGTGTTTACAGTCCATGAAGCTAACTGGGTGATGGTGTTTTTGTCCAAGCAATGCTGTGGTTGAATGGCTTTTTCCCATTTTGTTTTCCTTTTCTAGCTGAAGTACAGAGTGAAATTGAAAGGATCTTTGAGCTGGCGAGGTCTTTACAGCTGGTTGTCCTAGATGCAGACACTATCAATCACCCCGCACAACTTATCAAGACATCTTTAGCACCAATTATTGTCCATGTTAAAGTGTCTTCTCCAAAGGTAATGTATCTGACTGTTAAATTACCTGCCTTTGAGTTTTGAAACAGCTGTATGGCATTCCTGGAGGCAGGAGAGCATTTTTTTCTTTACCCTTCCAGCAGTAACAGCAATACAGACAAACCGCTTGAGGCTCAAAGATCCTTCTAGAGCTCTGTCACTGCCACTTTTTGCCTCCAGAAGTGCGTCAAAAGATGACTAACATCTGTCATGTATTCACTTCGTTTCTCCTGTTCTGTCCCTGGAGAGGAAGGAGTTGGTCATGTAACTATTTTTCTTTAAAGTTGCCGTTTACTTTTTATCTAATACGCGTTTGGCATATTGTTCGTGAAGATGCTAATCAACACTTTACAGTCATCATTTTCCCCTGAAGCAGGTGTTGATTCTCCCTATTTTATCCTCTCCTGAACTCTCTTGCTCATTTGGAGATGCCACTTAAAAAGAAAGATGGGTTCAGTGCCTGGCATCACAGAGTAATTCACGTGGCTGCCCGCAGTGGTGAAAGCTTTCAGGATGTCTTGTAATTCTTTAAGGGAGAAAATACAGTTATTTCGCAAAAGGTGTGGAAACGAATTAAATAATTAGTATTTCCTTAAGACAGTCATCCTGGTCTACACAGGATAGAATTGAGCACAAACTACTTAGGTTGGCCCAGCATGCTACCTGACCAAACTCACCCTCCCGAAGCCGAGCTGGCTAAGGCAGCAGCAATAATACTTAGCTTGCTAGAGCTGTGAGGACTGGGTGAGCGAGTACCCTCCGTGGTGACGCTCTGGGTCACAGCCTTGTTTCCTGCTGGCGCTGACATTTGCAGCTGTCCTGCAGCCTAGCTCCTCCTGGCTTCGTTTGTCCGCTGTAGCCCTGGTGTAACAGTCTGCTTGACCTGCTGGCTGGGCAACAGAAGCCAAAATAAGTGAAGATACCTAGTTTATATTTGAGTTGGGGTATATAGACTGGGCTTTGCACTGCGATGAGTAGAGCCCACCCCTGGCTGTATGCCCGTGCTGCTAGGGAAGATGCATTTAAACTTGTTTTTAAAGCTTAGTTTATATTGCTGAATTCACTTGGGTTACTATCCAAAGGAAATCCACTAGGTCTAAGAAGTATCAGAAATGTCTACCAGGTGTAAGGGCACTTGTTTGAAAGAGTGATTTCCATGAAACTCCCGCAGAGTTCATATCCAACAAAGGCTTTGCTGGCTTAGCAAATCCTTTTTAATTCTTTTTAATTGCTAACACGTAGAACACATTCTCTCTAAATCCAGTCCTTGCCACTGACATGCTGCACAGCTTCTCAGATCTCCATGTTGAGCTCCTTGCAACATCTGTCGTAGCCCACACTGAGCTGGGGTAACTTAAATGGAGTCATTCCTAACCCGGCTTGTTTAACACGGTACAGGTGAGCAGCTCAGCTGGCACACCTGAAGGAGGCACGGCTTCCAGCTGGGACCAAAAGAGCAATCACTAGCAGTTAAGGCTGGGGATGGGGGGAGACAAAACAGATTTTCTTAAAAGTGCAAGTGGATAGAAAGAAAACATCTGTCTCCATCCTACATTCCACATGTTCCTTTAGGACATGCCTTTTTTGAACATTGGTGTAAACTTCCTTTTTGTAATAATGGTTATTTTTACACCAAATAATCTGTCTCAGATCCTTCACTGTATTTCCAGGTAAGTAGGAAGCAGAGGGAGGTCCCTGTTGCCTGACAACAAATTACAACAGTGAATATTACAGGAATTGCACCATGCTATTACCTGTTGCTAGAGATCTGTTGTGCATCGTATTAAAGGAGCCACTGCCCCGTAAGGCCTTTCAGCGAATACAAGCCAAGTCATTTCACTTCACCAACTAGTTTGCTTGTTCTGTGGCACCACGAGCTGCTGGGGTGCTCCAGCAGGCCCTGCTCTGCAGGGTCAAGCTGAGCTGGGACCTGGAGGGCAGCGTGGGAGCGAGCAGGGTCACGTCTGCACCTGAAGAGGTGAAGAGTGACATGAAGAGAAAAAAAAGTTTTCTTTTTCAGATCTAGGACTTGACATGGGATGTTTAATGCAATTTCTTCTCTCTGCCTTCCCTCAACCTTAATGTTACCATAGGCAAGGCACCCAGCAATAAACTAAAAAATTCTGCAGGAGCAAATTCTGCGTGTAGCTCCCAGTTCCCCTTTGCAGCCATCCTGCCCCACCGCAGCTGTAGCTCTGGGTTGTCTCTCTGCGAGCCCTAAGCCTCAGCTGAGCTCAGACCAGGCACCCAGCCCTTTGAGCAGTGTATATGAAGAGGGAATGGCTGCCTGAGCTCAGACACAAAAAGGAGGCACACAGAAGGGGGACGCAGGCAGAGGCATCCCGTGAGGAGTACAGCTTGGTGGGGAGTTAAGAAAGCCGGAGTTTGGGAGGAGCTAGAAGTAGCAAGAGATGCCAAGGGTAACAAAAAGGGCTTCTGCAAGGACAGGGCAAGCAGAAGGAGGGCTAAGAAAAATGTGGGCCCACTGCTGCTTGTGGCAGGCACCCACAGCAGAAGCTTGATCTGGTGCCCACCTGACTAACTGACATCTGCAAGGCCGAGGGACCAGATGGGATCCGTCTGGAGGTGCTGAAGGAGATGTCTCATGCTGTTGCAGGGCTGCTCTCAATTGTAGTTTAAAACTCAGTGATCCAGGGAGATTGCTGAGAACCAGGAGGAGGCAGATCTCACATCCATCCTCAGGAAGGAGGAGCTGGCTGGCCTTTTGTCAGAGATTATGACCCCAGTGGAGAAACGATGAGCTGTAGGCCATTGCTAGCCTTTACTTCAGCGAGGCTTTGACGTGTTCTCCTGTAGCATCCCGACAGGCAAATTGCTGCAACGTGCGCTGGGTGAACGCGGACTATGGAGGGTGTGTAAGACTGAAGGAGCTGCTGCGTCCACGGCGCTGTTCAGGGGTGCAAAGTCCAGCTGGTGTCTGGGGCCTGAGCCGTTCGATGTCTTTGTTAACAGCCTGGGGATGAGGTAGAGTACGGGTTCGTGGGAAATCCCAAAGCCTGGGGCAGGTCCACGTGCTGCTGGCAGGGCTGTCATTTGGGGGGATTTGCAGGCTGGCAGAATGAGCTGTCAGCCACCTCCCAAAGTTCGTCGGAGACAAATGCTGAGTCCTGCTGCGGGGCTGGAGTTAAGCCCCATGCCCTGGGCCAGCCAGGGGCCGACTTGCTGGGGAGCAGCTCTGCGGCCGGGGGTCCTGGTGGCAACCTGTCACAGTGAGCAGCGAGCCTTGCTACACGGACAGCAGCCACGTGCTGCTCTGCGGGAGCAAACGGCTCCGGCCTGGCCCAGGGAGGTTGCGGGATTGCCTTGGATGGGCTCAAAACTCAGCTGGCAGACTGAAGCAATCTGATCGTCTGGCCTTCCTTGCAGTAAGGGGTTGGCACAGAGACCTCTAGAGGCCCTTCCAACTTAAAAAATGCGCTCTTCTATGTTCCTGTCATTTTCCTTGAGACTTTACAGATAAATAATTTAGATTTTTATAACTATTTTGCCCCTGAAAATCTATCAATGAACATAGTGGAAGTAAAAAATAAAAAAAAAGGAATACAAACTGTGTGTAAGATACCTTTGGGACCCAGCGCGTACCTTGGAACAGATGAAGTCGCAGCATTATTGCTACACAGCACAACGTGCTGGTTTTCATGTATATTTTTTGTGGTCTTCCAGATTACATTTGTCATAAATAACCTATTACTTAGAGTAGAATAAATCAAATTCACCATTTCCACTGCTTTTGAAATACTTGCAAGGGATCAAATGTGATGCGGAAGGAAACGTGCACAGCTTTCAGAGAGGTTATCAGCAAGGTTTATGCTTATATTCTAGGACAGTATTTTATCAATTTTGTTAAACGTAACGGAGAGCTTCTGAACTTGTTAATCCTCCAGTGGGATGTCAGTCTGGGCTTTATGGAGATACGTGGTTCTTAAACTCACATTTTCCTCTTTTCCCCTATCAGGTTTTGCAGCGACTGATTAAATCTAGAGGAAAGTCACAAAGTAAACACTTGAACGTTCAGTTGGTGGCAGCTGATAAACTTGCACAATGCCCACCCGTAAGTACAGAAGAAAGGCTAAAGAACTTGTCATACGTGGAGTTTTAAAGATTTCTGCTGTGTTGGTCCTTTATTGTAGCTGAGTTCACGTGTTATCACTTTGCTTCATAGTGATTCAGACAGCCCTGCGATTGCAACCCTAGAGCAGCTTTTATTGCTAAGAAAGAAAAATGTTTGCTACTTCCTTCCCGATTATCTCCGAAGCCGGGCTGACTTTTATCTTTGGCAAGATGACAGGACAAAAATGACCTGTGTGGTAAAACTGAACTTCCAGCAGCACGTTAGCGGGTTGAGGAGCAGCGCTGGCTGAAGGTGCTGAAGGGCCAAAGTCTCCAAGTCCTGGTTTGAGGGGGAGCTGCAGAGGAGTTTGCCTCAGCTGCGCAGCTTATTTTTGGAAACCGGGCTTGTTTTCTATGACAGAGAAAGCCACGCAGTGGAAACAGGCTTGGCTGAGGGCTTGCTTTTACAGTGTAATAGCTGTGAGCAACGTTGATCTGGTAGTGCAGAGGCTGCTGTTCATACGAGGTAAACGATCAGAAAATCCAGGCTGTGGCTTACCATCTTTCTCACACCAAAGCACTGTGAGGAGAATCAGAGAAATTCAGACTAGGCACCAGGAAGGATTCTGTGATTGTACCCTCTGACTTAAAATTTCCGATAAAACAAGTTCAAACAGCTTTTGTTCTGGACTAGTGAACCACAAGGATTTATTTTCATTAAATTTTGTTTTTGTATGCTTCTTAAGATAGCAAGCTTCACAGCCTCCTCTTGTCTCCCCACTGGCCATAAAAAGATAATTCAGGTATTTCTGGACACTCCTGTGCATAGCAAAGATGGTGCTTTCTAACTGTTCCCCTTGGCAGGGATTCAGGCTGAGCCATCTCCTTTACTCCAGTGCTCCCATGTCCAACACGTCCCAGAGCACGTCCCAGATACAAGTTGAGGAATAGTTGATGTAGTTCTGTCAGAGCACTTAATATGAGGAGTTTTGCACAATGTTTGGGTGCATGTCCAGGCTAGATCTACACCGAGGTGTTAGGAAGCGGAGAAAGAAAGAAATAGGCTTGAATGAAATTTTTGTCTTCAGACAAACTGACAACTGAATGCTTTAAGAACGTGTCCAGCATGAGAGAGATCTGATTCTACCTCCTCCTTTCCCTGATGCAGAACAAAAATTCCCATCCCATAGAAAAGTGCTGGTGGTGTGTCTGGGGGTGTAGCTCGATCCTCCAGCTGAGTGCGCTTTTTGCAGTGCTCACTCTGCCCCCGGCAGCTTGCTCTTTGCCAACAGGTGTGGTTTTAGCAGCCGTCCTCCTGCTGGCTGCCTTGCCCTAGCAGCACCGCTTGCAGCTGTCCCCTGTCCAAAACGCTGGACGGTGACAGCAATTACACACAGCTGCTTGCATTGCAGAGCCAGCCTGAACCTGTCACCAGCAGCTCGATGCAGCCTGGAGGCGTCAGACAGCTTATGGGTGTTGTGCATATTCCCCCTAGCCCCCGTGGCTTTCTGAAGGGGCTGTCACACGGCGGATGGGAGTCGTGGCTGTGCGTTGCACAGGCCCACGTTCCCTTGCTGTGCTCGTACCGCAGCCCGGCACATCCCAGCGTGGGCAAGGCGGCGCAGGCAGGAGACGCCGTGGGTTTGAAAAGCCTCGTTTCTGCCCTCTCTGCCAAGGGCAGCACTTGGAGCTTCTGCTTACAGTAACTGGAGATTGTTTCCTGTCTCGTCCTCATTTCCCTCTTCGAGCAGCACTGAAAGCTGCTCAAAGCACCCTGTTTCTTCTGGGGCAGTTGGCTACGTTGTGCTTTCCACGTGTGATTTTCTGCTGAATTGCTGTATCTTAAAACGATGACAGAGAATTCCTGTGAGGCACTCAGGTCCAGTTAGCTAAACCAATGTTGTACACCCTTCTGTCGTACAAAACAATGCCTGTACAAGCGTGTGTCTACCTTCCCAGCTCCTAAGGGCTGTGAGCCAAGGGAACTGCACCTGCACCTGTTTGAATCCGGCTGGTGCTGTTTGCGCTGCGCCGGCACCGGGAGCTTGCATGCACAACAACCTGCCACGCATTCTTCATTCTTCACATTTTGAAGGGTTTATTTATTTTTCCACCTGCACAGAGGAACCTGTGTGTGTTTCGCAGCCTCCGTTGCTCTTCTGTACAGTCATTTCCTCTTACTCCGCTGGGATTTGCTCACAGCAGTTGAAGTGATGCAATAGCTGCGTTGCTTGGAACGAGCAGCGTGCAGCACGGGGTGCGTGTTGCAGCTTGTTCCTGCACCATAGCACTTAGCGTTGTCCATCCCAGGCTGTAGTAAAGTCTGCCCTGATACCCAGTCCTGTGATTCTAGTTTGTTGCCCAAGACTACAAAGGGAGACCCCACCCGGATAAGAAAAGCGTTCCTGAATTTCAGTGTCCTGATTTCAGATGTGGCTGTGCTGCCGCTGAGGCTGCTTTCCACTCGGACTTGCACAACAGCCTGCTGCAGACATCGTCAGATCAGCCTTGCACGGGTTTGTTCCCATGAAGTTATTCCTGGCTTAGAGCACTCGAGGGGAGATGGCATCGCACCTCCAGCCCCGGTTGCTGGGATGTTTGGGCGTGTTTGTGAGGGTAGAAGCTAGTCTGTCATGAGCAAAATACAAGATTTTCAAGACAGACTACCCATACCACACAGATGTAAACACAGGTGAGGTGCCCTCACTGTACCAGGTCCCACGTGAGAGCCAGCCCCACTGCCTGCCCCGTTACACCTTGTAGTCTTACAGACGGCCCCTAGCAAGAGCCCTGGAAGTTGGCACTTGTGAAGAAGTAGGACACAAAGTCTTTTGTATCCTTCAGAATTTGTGTTTTCCTTAATTAAGCCTTTTAAACGAGTGTTCAAATTAGCTGGTAAAATCTTCTGGCACTGAAATCGCTGTGAAATCACACCAAAGACTTGCATTATGTTAGTGTATTAGCCAGAGTCCTTGGTGAAGCCAGCAGGACTTTCCTGACCAAATTTCACTAGTGTCAGTAAGTGTTCATTTCTGCTCATGAGCGTTTAGATTTGTTTGCGTTTAAATTGAAGGACCGAGTTGATTCATGATTTAATTAACTATCGGTACGCTGCTAAGACCAAAGACATCACTGTCTGTCTTCTGCACTGTGACCTGCTTCATCTGTGTTGCGGCTCAAATTCCTGCAAGAGGCTTATTTGTTGGAAGTGAAGATACTTGAAAACCATAAAAGCCACCCTTTTTTTTTTTTTCATTTGCTGCAAGTCAGTCTTAAGTAATCAGATGGTGCTGTATGTCTAGACGTTACAAAAATAGCTCTCTTTTTGGCATATTTAAGTTCAGGAACTGCTTTCATTATTAATTCCTTGCTAGTCTTTCACCGATGCTGCTCAAGCCAGGGCTACGCGTGCCCCTCGCTGCATGGCTCTGTTGAGCAGGGACATGATATGGCTCAAAGAAACAGCGACTGTGCTAATCATGCAGCTTTCATATTCTGGTCATCCACATCTCATTATGATTTTTGCTACTGCTTTTGGATTCATGCCAATGCTGAGAGAGGGTACACATCCCTCTGGTCTGTTTGACATAACCTAAAAAAATACCCTAAGTTTTACCCTAAAGCTAAAACGCATTGGTATAATGAAAATAGCAATAGGCAATTTTAGTTTGTGTTGCAGACGGGGTAACGCACTTGGAGTATTTTACAATGGCAATAGAGTAAACCCAAAGAAATAGCAGAGGACAGTGGCTACTGAAAAAATACAGGAAATATCACTGCGTTAATGCATATCACTTAAGAAATGCTAATATATCGAAAAGCTTATATGCTAAATGTTTTATGCATGCAGTAAAACGCTGCAGTCAATAAATTGCATTTCAAGGAGAACTGGGAAGAAATCGCTTTGCTCCATGAGCTTTACAAACAAGGATCTTTTAAAATGATGCTTCTAACTCTCTTTTAACTCCTCCCAAATACATACAAATAGAACAAATGCAGTTTAGCTATGAGCAGAACTGTTAAATTCAGGAAAAAAAAATCTCTTTGTAGAGAAAAAAAGTGCTTTCTCTACAGTTTTTCTCTGTAAAACACCGTAGAGCCCTGGAATCAAGATCCTGCCAGTTTTGCAGCTTTTCCTGGTGACCTTGAAGTGGCAGCCTGAGAGGCTCACCGGTACCGCTGCTACGTTATTTCAGCGTTAATTGTTGAAAAGGTGACGCCTCCACTGCGGCTGTTAGAAGTTCTTCTTCCCTAATTCCAGTTTAATTGAGATCACTGTCAAGATACCAGGTGAAGCTGTGTACTGCCACAGAACCGTGTGGTTTAAGTACTTCAGCCAGAGTTTCTGCTGGTGCTGTTTTGGAAGTGCATGAGGCTGCTACCCCATTGCAGAGGAGGCCGTAGGTAGCAGCAGGGCAGGTCCCATCGCCGGTCCCTTTGTCTTACCTCCACCGTGCAGCAGGCTTAGCTGTGCCAGGGCAGCACGTTGTGAGCCCCTGGGATCACCCGAACAAAATGGTTTTAGTATTGAAGTAAGCTCTGCAGCAGGCTTTTGGGCAGAAGGTAGGTGCAAGATCGAGCTTTCTAATAACCTCATCATGCGGCTTACACGTTATGCTAGAGATGTCAGCTGTGTCCACTGGGGAGACCTGTGAATGTGCAGGGAGGAAAAGCAGGCTGTGGTTTCTATCAGTTGCTCTGAGCACCTGCACCACCTGCACTTGTCGTTTCCTGTGAGAATTTCACAATAGGTTTTTTCCACTAGGGTGAGAGTTGAGATTAAAGATGAGGTACAGCAACTCACTGCTGAAAATACCCTATACTTGTCTTGAGGAACTCTGTTTCTGATGGCTTGCTGTCAGCAGTTTATCGCCAGCTCTTGCTGTCTGCAGAGTGTCCTCTTGACTTCTTGGACAGCACAGAAGACGTGTGGCTTTGAATTCCTTCCACGCTCACTAGTAAACAGCATCTCTGGGGGTCTCACAGTGCAGAGGTCTGAGGCAGAATGCCAGGATTTGCACTAATGCTTGAGCGCTGTCCCCAGGTGAAGGGATTAGGAGCGGAACGGATCTTACCTGGCCTGGCAGATCCGAGAGCAGGTACAGGGCTGTCTGTCTAGCTAGGCGTAAGCAGTTACACACAGTGCGTGGAGACAGACTGCGAAGGGTTCCTGGCTGTCCTGTCACCGAACAGCTGGCCGTGCTGTCACAGCTTTGAGCAGCAGGACTGCTGACAGGGCGGCGTGCTGCACCGCTGATCTGAAAACCTCTGCTGCGGGCATGATTCACTCCGGCAGCGTATTCACAGCTGGGATGCGAGAAGTATGCATGAGTCTTGGGTTCCTAGCCAACATAAGCATCCCCGTGTTACTCTGGCAAGTAGCTTTAGGTCCTGTCTTCCACTGTAGTGGGTTTTGAGCACAGTGAATTCATTCACGCAGTCCCGTGCCTTCGAGCGTGGTGGGCCCCATGCAACATCTGGCGACTCACACTGAAAGGATTCGGTCACTTCTGAGAGCTTTGGCTTTTGATCACTGTATCAGCCCACTTGTTTCCCTTTGCAGTTCCCATGCTCTCATTGGTATTTATTTAATTCTAAAGGCTTAGCATGATGAAAATTGTTTAACATCTCTCATTTCTTCCATAACATCGTAATGAACCAAACTTTGTTGTTGTGATCAGGAAATGTTTGATGTAATTTTGGATGAAAATCAGCTTGAAGATGCTTGCGAACACTTGGCAGAATATCTCGAGGCATACTGGCGTGCTACTCACACCACCAGTAGCACACCCATGACTCCTCTTCTTGGGCGAAATTTAGGATCCACTGCACTTTCACCGTATCCTGCTGCAATCTCTGGACTACAGGTATGAAAATGCATTTCAGCCCCAACAGCAGTGCAGATCAGGTATTCTTTTTTTTAAATTATCTTTGGGAAAATGGTGTAACATATAGCATCATTTTTATTTGTTTCATTAATTATTGTTCACTGGTTGGCCACAGCCAGCAGTAAGAACACGAAGTAGAGGCCCATAAGCAGTGGAGACGCAGCTGTGTGCTGAAGTGCTGGGACTATTCTTGCTTTAATGGGAACTAAAAGGGCCATAAATTTGCTGGCAAGGAGCTAGTTCTTGAGGAGGGGATAAATGCCACTCTGTCGAGTGGCATTATAGCCATATTAAAAAAAAGGCATTTTGAACCTGGATAAAATGCTGGTGAAAATGAGATGCTTTGAGCCTGGAACAAATGCCGGTGAAAAGGAGATCCTCTCAGACTGAGAATAAGCAGCTATGGTTTGTCACAGCAGTTGAGCTAACAGCTATTACAGTCGAGAATGTAGACCAGTTGCTGTAACGGTCCCATTTTGTTACCCTCATAACTTCACAAAACATTCACTGTTGGGTGAAAAACTTCCATGTTTGTCTCTTGTATCAGCAAAATGCCTTCACCTTTTTGAGTTCTTTGAGTGTGAATAGTATACATCTTTTACCCATTGAAAAAAATTCTGACCATTTTTTTTCACAGGCATAGCTCAAAAACGGCTGAACTTTGAAACTTCAAACGTGGCATGTAAATAGTCCTTAATGAGAAGTACGTGCTTTACTAAGTTTGAAAACAGAAAATGTTTTTGAAGTAATAGTTCTGAATGCTTGAGAAGATCAGGATTGCGGTGAACTTTTAAGTCTGAAAGTTTCAGAAGGTGTTTTGTGTGTGTGTGACGTTTAGGAATGTGCACTTCCTAATGTATGTCAAAAGCAGAGCTGAACAAACTACCTACAATGAATAATTCACCTGACAAATTTAACCTCTGTTCTGCTTGTAGAATATCTGGAAGCAGGTAACAATTTTGAAGAAAACAATTCATTGTTCAGTGTTTTCAATTAATATAAAGCTTTTTATTTATTTTTTTTTCTGTGGGTGAACTGCACTTCACAGAAGGTGCGTGGTATTTGATACTCACGTTTCTAATGATGTGCTTGATTTTATTAGGATCAGTAAGTCACTGTTTCCTGACTGGCTGAATGCACAAACACTGTTCTGTTACTAATAAAGCGCACATGTAAAATGTTGTTTCCATTTTCACTTGCCTTAAAATTTCAGTTTTCCATCCCTTCATGACAATAAAATCCCATCTGTAGAATTTTCACCTCTTCAGTTTCATTTTGAAAACTGGGTGTATCCACAGAATTTTTTTCAGGCATTTATTTCTCTGATCAATGGACACCAGCAGTGACTGTGAAATGTTGCTCCATTTACTTAGGGAAAACTCACACTGAAGATGAAAATCACCCCTGTGCAGTGGGCTGGCTGAAGGTATGCATCACTTAATCCCCACTTCACCCTCATTGTGAAGTCTTAGATGGGACTTGACTGGTGCTAGTACTCTGCAGAGGGGTAAATTTCTCCCTGAGTGAATGCTGTGCCCATCTAAAGACAGCAGCGTTTGGCTTTCAGTGCCACTCAAGTCAGCCTGTTTAAGGAGTTCTGGTGTTTGTACATGGTTATCTTAGAGACTTCCACCATCTGAAGTGCTTATCCTCCTAAAAGGTTTGTACTAATTCAACCCTTTGGAAGGTTTTGCGTCAGTTTTAAATGTAGCGATGTGATGGTGGTGATTAAAGCACTCACAGGAATCCTCAGAATTAAACTAGCTTAGGTGATTATGATAAATTAAGAATTTTTACTTATGACCTTGTGACTCCTTCTTGCCTGATGTCCTGGGGAACTGAGCATCAGAAGCCCAGAGCTTTTTATAACAGCCACACCTGAGAATGGTGCAGATGCGCTGGGACAAGCTGATGGTATTTTACCTCATCAGGACTTGGGAGTGTTTCTTTCTAACTCGATTGCGATTTGGAGTTCAGCTTACTGAGAACTGAAACTTCTGATTTAACTTAGATCTTCCCCGAAGGACATGAGGGTGACGTTAACTGGCATGTGTACAGCAAGGAGCAAAAGGGAGGAGGGTTTGCACAGCAGCGTGCTCCAGCTGAGCCCCACCACGGGTGCTGTGTGGGGGGCATCTGCCAGAGCCAGTGGCCACTTGGCCCTTGGTTGTGACCTTGCCTAACGGGGAAGGATGTTGATGTCCAGCTGCGTGTGTTTGCAGGTAGGAAGGTAGGTGTGTCGTGGTAGGAAGAGTAGGTTTTGTCATCGCCAGCTCCGAGGGGCCTGTGGTTAGCCCCTGTGGCTAATCTCTGGTTAGGCCTAAATCTCCACAGTTCAGTCTAATTCCAGTGAACAGCCTTAAACCTGTAGTTCACGTCTTGGGGAAATGTTTCTTCGGCATACAATCACTCCTAAAACGTGGTGCTAGAAGGAAAACTTGGGGGTAGCGTGGTAGAAGTTGCTGCCCAGTAATGGAGCGTGGGAATTGGCAGAACGGCACCTCCTCTGTGTCGGCTCACCGCGGGGCTGGTGTCTCAGAGTAACCTTGGTAACATCGATCCACATGAAGGGATGGGACATCCTATCTGCTCTGCTGTAAACGTACACCCCTCCGCACGGTTACTTCCCCATGCGGACAGGCCTTGTCTTATAAATTATGCAGTTCAACAGTTGCCACAGGGAGGCTGTAGCAATAGGAGGAAGGTTTTGTAGCACACAGAGCATCGTCCGAAATTTCAGAAGCGAGAGGAGCAGACGGTGCTGTCTGTGCCTGGGAGCAGGAGGCCCCAAGGGGGCAGCCGTTGCGGCACGTTCTGCTGAAGTCCAGGATCAGCAGAGTGACCTTGGGACTATAATCTAGGGAAGGAGAAGCAGTGACTGAGTTTGTTCTGAGGGTATGGACGGCTATACTGCTGAGAGGTTCAATGTGGTGGCAGTAAACAACATGGTTTTTCTGCATAGGCTACTTCGTTGTGCCAGCTTACTGGCAAAAAAATGCAAACTAATCAACTAATCTTGTCTGTGGCAAATGTGATGCGTTACCGTGATGGGAAGGGGAGGATAGCAGAGGCTAGATCTTCTAATTATCTCCATAAAAGAGTTTCTGTCGACTTAAAATATTTATTATGTTTCAGTTGGAAGAACTTGTTAATATTTTAACCACCCCTCGCTACTTAGATAGCTGCCCATCACTTGTTTGGTCATGGGAAGGTTTTTCAATAGGGCTCAGAGAGCTGCACCTTTAAAAGCAACAGGAAAAAAAAAAACAAACCCTCTCCAGATGTTTTCTAGAAATACATAAGTCAATGACGAACTATTCCTAAGCAGAATAGAAGCGTGAATGTAACTTTGTTCGTGATCAGAGAAAAGTGATAAATGCTGAATACATCAGCTCACTTTTCATGCTAAATGGCCTGTAGTATTTAACAAGGTGAATACCGTAAGAAACAAAGCATTATAATACTATATATATATAGCTACATTATATATATATATGCATATATATACATATAATAATCAGTCTGCTTTCAGCTCTAGGAACCAGACTGTTGTTGTGACCATTCCTGTAAGCCTACAGGTTTTAATATAAAATGAATTACTCAAAAGTGGATGGATTCTGAAAGACCTCAGAATAAGTTTCAAAACTAGCTTAAAAATACAAAATACTCTTTATTTGTACTAATCCTTGGATTCTTTGACACTTGTAGAGCCAGCGTATGAGGCACAGCAGCCATTCTGCAGAGAACTCTCCCATTGAGCGACGAAGTCTAATGACCTCAGATGAAAATTATCACAATGAAAGGGCTCGGAAGAGCAGGAACCGCTTGTCTTCCAGTTCCCAACACAGCCGAGATCACTATCCTCTAGTGGAAGAAGAGTACTCTGACTCATACCAGGACACTTACAAACCCCATAGGAACCGAGGATCCCCTGGAGGATATAGCCATGATTCACGACATAGGCTTTGAGTTCAAGAACCCGGGGAAAAGTAGTATTCATCAGCTGATAACTTGCCATAACGTAGCTAGGAAAAACAACTCATCTTAATTTGGCAGATGTAATGCGGTCATACTGAGGTTACAATCTGCTCTCATATGATGTTAAGTAGGGGACAAAAAAAGTTACCATGCCCTTACGTTTATGCCCGATCATATAGCTTATATTTGGGTTTTGTTTTTTTTAGTACAGCATTTACATTTATAGCCATACCTTTTCTTGTCATTAGATATTAGGCACATCGGTTTGTAATTTAGGATACTTATCAAGGCACTTATAAAATAATTTCCTGTGCTGGAAATTCCAAATGACCAGTTCCAGTTGGAACCAATTTATAAGCCAATTCCTGTTGGAATTTGGGTGAATTGACTGGAAAGTCGACTTGAGCATGTTGCAATCAATTGAAAAAAAATAAACCTGAAAAATCAGAAAATCACAAGCCACAAGGAGCTGGAAAGTCAGCTACAGTATTTGTTTGCTGGAAGCTCAATTTACATTTAGAGTTAGAATAAAAGTATTTTATTCTAGAATAAAAGTATTTTAGTCTAACTACAGAATGGCTTTTTCAGACAAACCAAACGTAAACTATTGGGAGTGCCAAATACCACAGATTATTGCAGCAGTTACAAAATACTTTCCACTTTGAAATTATTTTTTGACCTGGCATGAGTGTTGCAGCAAAATGATTTCTTTAGTTTAGCCAGTACTGGCATTTGTGTGGTGGTCAGCAAAGATGAACTATGACAGGATAAAGGGAAATAGGAAAATGAACAAACTTCGGAATAGTTTGCATGGTTAGAGGTTGAGAATAGGCTTTTTTTTCCCTCTCGCTTACCTGAATACAGCTAGTAGTCCCAAAATCGAACATGGGTGGATAGATAAGTAATATTTTTTTCTCCCATTTTTACTATTCTGCCTTTTTAAATGGAAAACAATACACTTTTCTTACCCGGTATGTAGACTACCCACATTCCAGTACACCTGACTACCTGTTTGTTACATCTTTCAAAATCCATCTTTGAATGTCGGAAAATTCCAGCATCGCACAAGAATTCTCCAGAAGAACATCAGTTTAAATTTCAGTAGTGAAATGTGAGGGAAGGGGGTGGGGTTAAACACTCATAAAGTATCAGAAGTTAAAATAAGATAGTGGTCAGAATTAGCTTGCAATAAAAATGGAGTATCAGAAAAAAAATCTGCTCGCATAAAGCTGCAGAGCTGATGTTTTTAATTCAACGAACTATGATAAATCTTTGGAGGTACTGCTGCCTTACTTCTTAGTGATCACTTCTTCTCACCTACTGAGTCTTCATTTCTTTTTAAATAAACTTATGTGATTAGACCTTATGTCTTACATTATCAGGGAAGCCTTAGATCCAATATGATAGAAAAAGTTACCAGAACTGACCATTTCGTACAACACACTGATGTCTTTAAGCAGAGACTCCTAAAGCTCCACACTGCATGCATTTTCTCAAATTGACAGAACTGTGCTGAACGTGCATTTGTTATGCAGGTTCATGACAAAACTATTTTTGCAAAAAATGAGGATCATTGACTTTTGTATCCGCTTATTTTCTTCCCAAAAGCGGGCTTTAAAAGCATGTAGCACTAACTGAACTTCCTGGATACTACAGTTTATTCTACTTTCTAGACCAGTTAACAAAGATCACAGATATTTTCCACCACCATTGAGTCTGGTTATCTTCTTGCTGTTAATAACAAGAAAAGTAATTCATCTCATATCTGGTATAGCCAAAAATGATGTACATCTCTAGCAGCATTAAAAAATCGTGGATGCATGATTAGTTTTTTTAAACAATTCTTCTGCCTAAAAGGCATCCTTAAACATTACTAGGTGATTCAAATGGGCCAGTTACCACGAAAAACATTAGAATTCCTGCATCCATTGGAGTAGTAGAGTTACGAATGGACACGACAGACCTGATCCCGTTTGATTTTCTCCAGCTGAATGCCTGCAGATTCCAAAAGCGCATTTAGGTTGAGAAAGCACCACGAGATCTGGTCTGGGAATGGTAGCTTCAGCTGCCTCTCTAATATTTTCTGCTATAGCACAGTGGAGCATTCTCCAGTAATTTTTACAAATCTTTATTAACATGTACAGCACACATACCTGCATGAGACAGAAGGCATTAGGCAAAACATTTTTTCTATAAGCTTAATAAGTTTCTTGTTTGTGTGCATTAAAGTATTAATTGCAAAGGATGCACTGAGATGTATAAAGCTAGATTAGACAGCTGTTTATCTTTATTCTGTAGTAGCATTAGGGATCAGATCATTTAATTGCTTGAAGATATTTGCATTTTACTGGCAGGTAGCTGCGGAGCACCTACATATATTTTCTAGTAAACAAGGTTACTGCTTTATCATTTCCTAGACAAAAATGGCATTTCTAGAGCCTCTTGGAGCCTTGGTTTTAAGTCTTCCATGTCATGCTAGTAAAGGGAAGGATCTACACAACACATATGCATAAATTCCATCACCTGCAGCATCTGAAGTGCCAAAACTACTTTCTTTGTTCTAATGAATCAATCTTGTGAGGGAAGTCATGTATTGTCTTGAAGGAACCTATCGAGTTCCTTTATTATATGGGTTTAAGTTTACTTTACTATTGTATGTAATTAGTTTACCCTCTTCTTTCCCACTGTCCATTCCATTTTAACATAAGAACTCAAGTATAAAAGATCCAGCAGATCCCATTGCTTGGTGGTTTTTTTCTTCTTTGAAGATAGATATATCTTTAAGTACAAATATACTGAACATGCTAATAGATTATTAATTTATCCTAGATACGAGCTACTGGAACTCTTTCATTTTTAAAAATAAATTATTTTTAGGAAACACAGTAATCAGTAACAGCTGCAATGTTGATCAGGACATGTTAACTCATAGTATTTGTATTAGAACTTCAGCAATGCTAGCCAGCTGTATTGTGATTTATTATGCAATGGCGCTATATAAAATTGTGAAGTTCATGTATTCCTCAATGAATACGACTAATTTGCCAGTCCTCATACCATTTCTCTTGCTATTAAAATATTATTACCGTAAAGATCAGAGTTCTGTTCCTAAGCTCTGGCTTACACAGAATTTTAGAAATGTTTTTAAATTATTTTGTTACCTGTTTTTGTCATTAGGACACTTTTGGATTAATGATAGCTTACCCAATAAAAGTGATAGGGCAGTATTAAGGTCTAAAGACAATAAATGTCAGTGCATTCATGGGCTTGTGAATGGATTAGCAAAGTATTCTAAAATTTTGAAGCCACTTTAAAGACCATTCATTGTTAAATTCTTAATTTAAAACATTTTCTTGTTGGCAAGTTGTATTTAACAGATGTACAGGTTCTCATACTGGCTACAAGGCCCAGCAGTTATCCTATGGGATGTGCACCGCACAACTGATGGTGTTTTCTCAGTGAGTATATTATGAAATTGCTGTTTAAAAGGGAAGGCAATTAAAGCCGTTCTGTATCAAATTTTAGTTTATAAATAGTAGGCCAATTTGTAGGCCAAACGTGATCATTTTCTAAACATGTTGGGCTGGTGAAACTCAGTTGAGCACCGATAGTGCAGCGTGGCCCTGCGCCTAGACTTTACTCTGAAAAATCGTCTTACCGTGGAAATCAGGTTGCGCCCCAGGTTCTGTACTTGATAAGCAAGAGGAGTGCCTGAAGCACGCCCCGTGTCTCGCTAGTCACAGCACTTCTCGTTGTCGAGCCTGCTTCTGGTACCGTGTTTCTGGCTGGCTCTGACCGACCCAGGCACGGGAGCGGACGTGGGGTGGAGGGCGCTCGGTGGCTGCAGTGGGGCAGCTGCCCGCGGTCCTTCACAGGGCGTTACCGGTGGTTTCTGCAGGTAGAAGAACATTTTACTGGGGTTTTCTCCGGGTTTGAAAACTTCTTCCGAAGTTGGGGTTTAACCTGATGTGTCCCTTGCTTCTAAAACGTGGTTTAACACGTGCTTGTGGAGTGAAAATTACAAAAAGGAAGACAGGTGGCTGTAGGAACTGGAAAATGATGGTAGTTACTGTAGATGTGCATAGGCCCTTCAGCTGCAGCTCAGTCTGACTGCAAGTCTTCTGAATTGAGTTTGGTCTCAATGCTCTAGACTGCTCTGAAATCTCCCCAGATCTCTTTACCACTAGCACTCTACCATTCTCAATATAATATTGCTAATACTATTATCTTATAGCATACTAATTTGAGTAAATTAGGGCTTTCATTAGTCACGTTTGCTTTAGGAGTATATTAAATGTGTCCTCTGATATGTTTTGTTTTCCAAGCTCAGTGCTTTTAAGCCTGTCCTTGATTCCATGGTCTTCATGTTTTTAAAGGAAAAAATAATTAAGAGACCATGAAGGAAAAAAATCAGATGCAGTTGTGTAAAATACCATTTATACAAATCAAATCTATTTTTTCTCCTAAAAGTCATTACTTTAAAATTAGGTGCTACACCCCAGCTGGGTAAAGCAGGTTAGATACCTGGCGTTCTGCTGTCGTGTCTTTTGTTGCAGTCACCTCCCATTCCTTCAATCCTCACTTCTCCAAAGAGTAACAAGACTGCAAGGTACTGTAACGTAGCCAACTTTACCTTTGGGGAAACTGTTATCGCTGTCTTTAAAATGAGGCCAAAAGAGAGTACATTATTTGAAGAGCAGTTATTGAATAACCTTTGTTAGATTGTTATTCGAGTGCAATTTATTTTACACAGAAAAATAAAGGGACATTTTATAATGTTGTGAAAGGAATTAGCTTGGAAAAGAGCTGAAGATTCTACTTAGTATCAGAACAGGATCCATTTAAGAAGCCCAGAGAAACAGTCTGCTCGAATCCATACACAAAACTGGGGAGAAGGCAGAAATTATTTTGAGGCAGTACTAAGAGCGTGTCATTCCTTTTGTGATTCCCAGCTAATTTCTCTGGATGTGGTGAGGCAGGGAGTAGCACTGGCTTGGTCTCAGTCATGTTTCTAGACTCGCCTTTTCCCCTCAGACTTCTTGGCAGTGAGGGACTGTCAGGACTGGGTCCTGCAAACACCTGCTGCTGACACCGCGTCCCTCACTGCCTAGTCCGAGAGTCCGTGTTTGCCAGTCCGACCGTAAATGTCACATACCACAGATCACATGCCTTACAAACATTTCCTGAAAAACAAAATAAACTTGATGCCAGAGTCCCCTTTGGTATTACTTCTACTCTGTATAAGCAGTAGAAAATGAATATAGTGAGAAAATGTATTGTACAGTACAGAATAGTATATTTTGCCAATGATGTAAAAACAGAGCAAGGGAAAAGAAGCACATTTGTAATAGCACAAATTTACAATTAGTCCACTATTGCATTTGGCATTGTATTTTTGAAAAAATAGGTAGATATTTTGATCCAGCATCAGTGGATTTATTGCATTTTCAGTCGGTTTAACTCGTTGCCTGATACCTCAGCAGTTCATTTCTAAGGCCTTGCATTTTGCATACGTGACTTGATTTTTCAGAAACTCCTATTCCCTCCGTAGTAATTAACGAAGAAAGAACCTTTTAAAATTACAAAGTCCACTGCCTTCATTTCTGCCGATTTCCTCCTCCAAACGGAAATTCCATGCGCACGAGCAAACTTCTAATTACGGCCAACCTATAGATCGTGGCAGATGACTGCTGGCTGTACCCAAGGTCCGGAACGAAGCGCTCCCGGTGCCCGACTCGGGGCCGTAACGCTACCGGCCGCCGTGTGTGGGGCTGCGAGGTGCAGGAGAGAAGAAGGGCCCACCCGGAGCGCTGGGACACTGCTGAGAGTTTAAAACCGAAAGGCAAGGAAGCTTAAGGAACGCGTGCTCGGGCCCAAGGTGTGTTGACGTTGGCAGCAGGCCTGGCTCTCCTCCCATGCAGGCAAAGTCAGTGAGGTTGCACGGGAGCAGCACGGGGAGAGAATCGGGCGGTGCGATCATGTGTACGCGTGAGGAATAGAGGGCCACAGAAAGAAGATGGAAGCAACCATTCAAACCTCAATCCATGGACCTTGGGCTTCTCAGCTCCCAGCAGATCTGTTTGTCACTGAGCCTGGTTCCCAGCGATGGCTTCGCCAAGCTGCCCCAGCCTCGCCGGGAGCCAGGTCAGAGTCACCGTGGTAAAGACATCACCGGAAAAGATACCCACAAATGTACGTTTTCTGCTGATTTGCCCCTTTCTGTTTTTACCTCTATAGATACTGTATGTGTAGCATTCAACAAGGCATGCCGGGTAAAATATACTATGCAAATGTGTACAGTGGTGCATGCTTTGCTCTCCCTCTGCTTCTAGTGGCTTTCAAAGAAAAAAAAAGTGTTGTTATTTTTGTGATCAGAATCATTTAAAAAAGGCAATGCAGACTGCATGCTGCTGGTATCCTCATTTCTATGGATTTGTTTTATGGAATTTAGATGTACAAAACCGAACTGCATTACAATAACTTTTCTACAATAAATCAAAAACTACAAACAATGTTCAAAAAGTCTTCTGAGTCTCTGTGTTCAGTACTCAGGATGGGAAAATGCAGGAGAGTCATGAAAACATTTCAGAATGTTGTGGCATTTTTATAGTTTAACGATAGTTTATGGAAGCAGCTTCATGTTAGCATTTTTAGTCAAAATTAATGAGATTCTGAAGAGAGACGTGCATCTGGTCTGAGACAAACGAGGTTTATTTTTGAATCTGTCTGCTCTTAAATGGTCGCAACCCAGAAGTACAGAAATCTGTGTAATATCTCACTACTCCATCAAGAAATGCTTTCGGCCAACTGCTCAGCTGAAGGATTCTCAGGAATGTTAATGGTCTTTGAATCCTCAAGATGATCTCATATCAATATAACATTTGTTCCTAGAAAGCAACACATATCAGAATAATGTGAGGTATTAAGGAGTGAAGGAATCATGGAAGCAAAACCAAGTGCTGTTTATAATATCTTGAAAACAAGAAAGCACTGAAAGGTGCTACCTTTAGCTAAATCTGAAAATCAATTGCAGGAGTGGGATTACAGGGCGAGTTCCCTTCTGGAGTTGTTGGGGAAGCACACAGACTTCTTCAAAGTGAATAACAGCAGCCTAACCAAAAGGCTGTGAGCCTCTAAACCCGAAGGACTGTGCTTTCAGCAGGCATGGCAGCCGGGGACCGAGCCCGCTGCAGGGCAGCACAGAGTTGGACAGAGCCCACTGGCGTTGCTGTTTGCCCTGCCCTCTGCCACCTACCTCCTCCTCGGGCGCCGGGGGCTCCTCTTGCCTCTCCCCAGGCTGTCGGGCACCTGCAACAGCCAGCTCCACGGTGCTCCTGCAGCTTTCAGGGCTGCCTTCTACAGACAGATATACATTTAGCAGGTAAGCTGTGTAATTATGTGAATTTGGCTTTTATGTAACTAGTGCACGTGCAGGAGCTTAAACATTTATAAATCGAATTGCCTTGTCTACCTGTGTTCAAAATTAGATACAAGCATGTGAGTTTTAATCAAAGCTGTTTAAGAGCTCATGGCCTTTCAAATAAATAGAACAAAAATATTTTCTTTCGCATTTTCATCTGATCCTGAAAGTTAAATGTTCGTAAGCCACAGAGCTTGTCTGCCTCCTCTCCATGTTCGGTTTTGTTCTGTGCGGCCGTGCTTTCCCCTCCACTGCTGAAACCACACCGCAGGCCGGCAGCGCGGTTCTGACCTGTGAGTACCCCCCAGTCTGCTTCACAGTTACCTGGAGCAAGACGTACATGACCTGACAAAGGCTTTTGGAATGTCCAGGAGGCAGTCGTGTAAATTGTGTAATTGTATTTACAAAAAGCCGAGCCGATTTCCATTCCTGGAAAGCTTCCACCAGGAATGGCAAGCCTAATGTTAGCGCTGTCACGTAGAAAAGCAGCAGTGTGATGAACGTTGAACCAGGCCATCATGCAATCGTCTTAGATTACAGCTGGACTACCAGAGGGAAGCAAGGGATGAAATCCTAACAACAGCTTCTTAGTCCTAAATCCATTAATTCCTTCACCTTGTAAAAATGCCACCCACTTCTTGCAGTGGTTGGCTGCAGACAAGCGGCATGGCAGGACCCGGGGCGCTGGCCCCAGTGGCCACAAGGCACAGCACCGCCTGCTCTGGCTCTGGCAAGTGCTGCTGCAGCTTCTTAGACGTTGCTTCAGAAAGCCACAAAGTCTAACAAGAACTAGGTAGGGGAGGAAAAGCAATGCCTTTCTAGTTAAAGGTTCGAAACAACTGTGTTTTGCTACCTTCTTGCCTAGCTGTGCAAGTTCGGTCACACCTAACCCTGGGACGAGCCCACGGGTTTCGGAATCACTCGGTGTTTACACCGGGGGACTGCTAGTAGAGATGTGCCGCTGCACCGAGCTTCTCAGCTGAGCTTCAGCAGCAAGGACGAGTAGTTTCTCTGCAGGCTGAATGCTGAACTTGCAGAAAGGAGCTGCTGCGCTGCCCTGCCGGTCACAGCCCACCCCAGCGCCTGCCGTGCTGACGTGGGCAGTGGCGGCTCCTGCTGCGTGCCTTGGTTTCCCTTTCGCCTTCCCCGGCCAGCCAGGAGCTGCAGGCGCCGCAATCGAACTTCCTTCCTTGGCCTAAGAGGAGGACCTGAACTGGTAACTTCAGCAACTGGACAGCAGGAAGGTGTGTTCGTGCACTGCACTGACACGCAATAAAGTGTTGCTCTTTTTCCCAAGTCGCGCTGCTGGTCGTGTCCGAGGTTAAAAATAATGTCATTTCAAAGCAGGGAACAAAGACCGCACAGGGTAAACAGCCTTCCTTCTCGAAGAAATGCCTTTTTTTTCCCAGCCTGCCGGCGATTGTTCGCCAAGCAAAGGTTGCAGGCTGGCTGGAAGTGGCTGGGCTCACGCAGCGGAGCCTGTCCGGGTTTCCTGCCATTTAGCCAGCCGTCACTGCATCGCTGGAAAGAAGCGTGAAGCAGGAAGGCCATGGACAATAATATATTGTATCTAGTTATTTTCAACCTGGATGACTACAGATGTTACTGGTGCAGCGTGTGATTTATTTTTATCCTATTAAACTTGTAATATTCCAGTTCGTTATCAGGATGTTCATTTTTTCAACTGCAACAAAAAGCACAAAATCCTGCAGATGCGAACAGAAACTCAGGTTGCTCCGGGCCTTGCTACTTCAACTACGGGCCAGTACAGCAGCGGGGAAAACAAAAGAAAAGCAAGGAGCCACCATCAGAATTGTGTTTTCAACTCAGAAAAACAGGCTTACCACCAGTTTCGCTTTTTTCACATTAACGCGTTTCTTCCGAGAAGCCAGCGAAGTTAAATCTCCTTTTTCAGGTAACTGCAGGTGCGTTTATCCGGCCCGCTGGTGTGGTTTGAAACAAAGGCCCCTCTAAGAGCTGTGGGACTTATCTCAAGCTCTGTAGAGAATATTTTGACAAATGTGAATACTAGTGCTGAAAATACACACTGCTTAAACTTACATCTAATCTCCAGTCTCGCCGAAAGACAAAACATTACCAACTGATGTAAATTAAGCGTTTGTACAGCGGTTTACAAGGGTAAAGGCCTTGAGGTTAAAATGTAGGTGGTGCTGAGCGTGAGCATGGCCAGGCAACTTGCAGATAGCAAGAGGAACGCAGCGTGGATTGCGTCTCCTGTACTTTCCAGGCAAAGTCATTTCCTGGAGAGGGGCGAGAGGCGGGGGCGTACGTCCCAACGGGGGCAGCCATCCCAAATGTCTCGCCTCACCTGTGATGCAGGGATGCACGTACCCTGACTACGTACGTGCGAAGCAGCCTGTGTGAGGCCACGCGTGCTGTGGACACCGGGCTCCTGGGGGCTCTATGGAAACCTTTTCAGGCCGAGTTTCTTCAGAGAGGGGCAGCATTCAGTTTCTGCAGGCTGCCTCTGGCACTGTTTTGCTGAGACTGCGGCAGCTTTGCAAAGAAATTTATTTATAGGCACCCCGGGCTCTTGAAAGAAACGTGGCTGAGGGGTTTCGCCACCTGCAGCCCCGAGCACTCGTGGGGCAGCTTCTTTTCTGGGCCCCAGGCAGGCTTGCCCCAACTCTGCAGGTGGCAGCCGGAGGGTGAGAGCATGGCCCTGGACAGCGGGGGACTGGGGGCTGCCAGCTGCATCCCAAGGGGGCTCCATGCGAGCGCTCCTTGGGGGACGGACCCTTCAGAGGAGGCCCAGGGGAGACCTCATTGCTGGCTACAGCTACCTGAGGGGAAGCTGTGGGGAAATGGGGGTCGGCATCTTCTCAGAGATAACTAGTGACAGTAGGGGGAACAGCCTCAAGTTGTGCCAGGGAAGGTTCAGGTTGGAAATTCGGAGACATTTCTCCTCAGAAAGAGCAGCCAGGCATTGGGACGGGTTGCCCAGGGAAGCGGGGGAGCCACCGTCCCTGAGGGGGGTTCAAGGCAAGGTTGGACGCGGTGCTCGGAGACGTGGTGTGGTGGTGACATTGGTGGTAGAGGGGGTGGCTGGAGGGGCTTTTCCGATGTGTGCGACTGCCTCAGCAGCCAGCACCGCT
>CM021703.1:37746308-37811127 GCA_011074415.1 Stictonetta naevosa | reverse complement strand
TCCCGCAGAGCGCAGCGAGAGCAGCCCCGGCGAGGCCCCCGCCCGCCCGTGCAGGCCGAGCGCCGGGCCGGGCCCTGAGCCGCCCGCCCGCGGCCCCCGCCGCAGCCCCGGCCCCGGGGAGCGGCCGAGGATGGGGATCCTGTTCACCCGCATCTGGCGGCTCTTCAACCACCAGGGTGAGTGGAGTTGGCGGCCCTGGGGCTCGTCCCGGGGCACCCCTGCGGGGCAGCCGCGCTTGGCTGAGGTAGGGGGGGTGATCTCTGCCCGTCTGGCGCTTGGGCAGGATTTAATGCCGGACTGTTGTCCTTCGGGACCGCTGGGGGGGAGAAAACCCCTTCCCCACAGCCCCCTTCCTGTGCTTGGGGGAATAGTCCCAGCGAGGCCGGGTAGGAGCTGTGGGGCACGGCCCGGACTCGCCTCTCCTGGAAATCCTAAACGTGAACGTGCTTCACAACACCGAGTCCGATTTTAGGATGGCGGAAGGAAGGTGCTAGGCAGAAACAGGCATCGCTTCTGGCACCGAGCTCCAGAACGCACTCACGTTTGTGTCAGAGCAGCTTTGTGTAGCACCCGGTGGTTCGTCCACAGCTAAACCGGGTGAGTGAGGGCCTGAAATATCCACAGGTAAATCTGTTTTCCAGGCTCCAAACCCGCTGAAGGGAAAATTGGACTGTGGGAGGCAGGCGGATCGCCCTGCTTGCAGGGCCAGTTGCCAGCGTTGTGCTTTTAGCCACTGTTTGAAGAGAGATGAAGGTGTTGCTGGCCGTAACAGTAGCACGGCCTTGGACAGGAGCGTGTACCGTGTGTCAGAGCTGTGTCCTGGGAGCTGCGTGGTCAGGGAGGTGACACAGGACGTAGTCTGCTACAGTCTGCAAACGTGTGCAGAAACTTCATTAAGAACGCTCCAGCGGTTTAGAAAGGAAAAAAAGGTGAATGCAATTTCTTAGAAATTGTTCCTGTAGATATGTAGGCAGGAAAAAATGACCAGGGCATGCCTTCTCGGACTTGTACACCGGTTTGTACGTCTCCGCAGACAAACTGACTTCTAGATACGGCCGTGAAACGTGGCACCTGAAGTATGTGCTTGGTTAGATCAGGCTAAAATGCTACGTGAACCTTGTTCTGTAGCAGTTATTGTTGTGATAGCAAGGTTAACTGTGTGACTTACCCGTAACATTTTTGTTTCAGAGCACAAGGTAATCATTGTCGGTCTGGATAATGCAGGAAAAACGACCATTCTTTATCAATTGTAAGTATGAACTGCAGCTGATGTGTCGTGTGCTTCCAAGTGCCTGCTGCATACGTTGTTCTCACTAGGTTTTGCTGCTTTCCCTTTCTTTTCACTTTGAGAGCACTGTGCTGAACATTACTGACCAGTGTAGGTGGCAATGGGTCAGAGCGTGTGGTTAGGCTTTGGAAAGGTCTGCGTTTTCCCTGATGGGGAATAAGGTTCCATTGAGAGCTTTTGTTTATCAAATTACACTGCTATTACACTTAATCACAACTGCCTTTGGTGTCACAGTGCAGGCTGTTTGCCAGCTCCATAAAATACTATTACATTTAGGGTTAGCCGCAGGACAATGCTGGTACGCTGATCTGTGCCACAGCGTGTAAATATTAAACAAATTGTTCCGTCAGGAGCAGCGCAGTGAAGCCTGACCTCTCCCTGCTGTGACTTGTGTCCTGCCTGCCGAGGTGCGCTCTGTCGGTGGTGACAGAGGATGCAGGCTGAGTGCAGGACGGCTCTGCGGCGGGTGGCAGCCCGTGCTGCCTGCCCAAGGCTGGATTTTGAGCCACCGAGGGGCTTTGCGGCAGTTTTCAAGCAGTTCGTGCCTTTAGCAGTTCCTGCCTTTAGCGGTAGCGTTGGCTTGTGTTCGTCTCGCGCTCACCTTGCTGCTGATCTGCGTGAAACTTGCTCGAGCTTCGTATCGCTGCTCCTCAGCTGCTGCTTGATAAAGGGCTGCAAATCTGTCTGCAGACTGAAAGCGTCTAGGTGGGCCAGGCAGCTCAAGGTCTGTTTGCAATAGAAACAGGTTTGCCTTTTCTCACACGAGGTAGTCCGCTATTAGGAAGTGTTCCTATCCCCTCAGTACCAGGAATAGTGCCTGTTGAGTGACACGGCCATCCCAGTCCAATCCTAAACTTAAAATTCGTTTTTAAATGACGTAGGTTTGGGGCATTTTTGTCAAATTACAGTCAGTTTTTGCTTTTCTGGAATGTGAAACTTGTGCAGTATTTCCAGCCACTTCTGTCCTAGCAAGTTATGCAATGACAGTGAAAAGATGAAGGTGGTTGTCATCAAACTGAGATTGAGAAATGTAAAATAAATAGCAGGAAGTCGATTTTTTGGACTGATTCTAGTGGCTGTTGCTGCTGAGGGCCATCCTTGGCGTGTTTTAAAGCTGCCCATGCCTTTCTACGTCCTCCCCAAATGTCTCATGATTCTTCTTTTCATCTCTTTTCATCTTCTTATTTCTGCAGCCTCAGTGTTTTCTTTTCCCTTCTGTGCAGTGCATCTCTGTACGCATCCTTTTCCTTTCTACCCTTTTAGTGCAGCAGGACTTCCCCTTCTCTCGTGTTGAAGAGGAAGGGGAATACAGAGTTTGCTCTAGATGAGTAGTCTCCTGTTCCTCCTGCCCGATTCATCCTTACAGAGTCTTTGCATGTCGTATTTTTGAATGAAGAAATTGTGCGGTTCCCTCGTGGCAGATACGTGCCCTGAGCGTGAGCTCTTACCGCTCGGCTCTGTCCGGCAGCGGGGCAAAGGCAGCACTGTGTTGGTGCACTGCCTGTGGCTTTGGTGTTGCCCCGTTGCAGCAGTGGTTGTTCCAGCAGACTGGCAGCCCCAAGGACACTTAATTTCTTCCCAGTCTCATGCTCAGATCTCCCCCTCTCCTTGGTAGCAGCAGGTTTAGTGTTCTGGTGTCTAGGAAGGCCATTAAGCTCCACGCTAACCTTGGTCCTGGGGGAGCAGGGAGGAGAATCCACCGATCGTATTGCAGACAGAAATGCCAACAGCTTGAGTGTGGAAGGCTGCAGCTTCAGCCAGGAAGGGGATCCACGATAGGCTTTTCCAAACATTAAAAGAACTCCGCTAAAACATGTTTTAAATATTAAATCAGCCACAGGCATCTTGTTACACCACTGTTTTCCTTAATTTGATTTTGTGGTTCTTTCTCCTCCTAATCCTTTTTCCCTTATCATGGCTTCCCCCAAACGTGTGTGGTGAGAAGATAGTGTGTTATGTGCTGCTGAGACACGGGGTAGCAGGGATTCCTTTTCAGAACACTAGACTGTGCCTTTATCCCTCCGTTATCTGTATCCTTTTCGAGAAATCGTCCAGCACTCGTACAAGTCTCACATTGCAGTCTGCGTAATGAAAAGCTCTGTGAAAGCATGCGAAAGCAGTTAAAAAAACACACTTATAAAATGAAGAAATGTAGCGTGATTATCACAAGAAAAAATTAAGTTCTTTGAAAATGGTTGACTCATTTCCTTAAACCTGCTTTTTTTTTTTTTTTAATACATCCCTTACAATAGAGTTTAAATAATGTGAACTTCAGGAGTACCCAGAGCACACCTTTAGTTACCGCTATTTATGTGAAGCTGGTTGTCTTGGTGACAGAGTTGCCCTGAGCATCGCTAAAACAATGTATTTGCCGTCTTTAATGTCTGCATTCACCGCCACAAAGCAGAATCACTGGGCTATGCTGGAGAAAAGAAGCAAGCTTGACATAAAGTAACTGAAATAGGGAGGAAGTGTGTTGTAGTGGCCGACACTGGGAGGAGAGCCAGGCGCGCTGTGTTTGGTGGAGCTGGCTGAAGAGTTGTTTTTCTGCAGCCGTGGAAATCTCGTGGCTTAACCATATTCTTGGAGAAAAGCAACGGCTCTCCCGTACTGCGTGCGTGCCACAGTCAGCCTGGAAAAAGAAGAGCTGGCTGCTTGAAACAGTTTCTGAAGCAAATATTCCCACAGATTTATGATTTAAATGTTTAGTTTTGTTCACAAATGCTCCCTCAGCTTTACAATTTAATTGTTATATAGGTCACAGAGTCCTTTTTAAATTGTTCTATTCTCTTCCCACCTCATCCCTATTTGCTGCATAGAATTCACCCACTGAGCTTTTGGTCTTGGAATATCTATCAGCTTTAGTTGTTCAGAAGCAGGTTGCTTTGTAGGCCTAATAGGCTCAATAATGCCAAAAAGCTGCTGGTTCTGTGTTGGCATTTTCTCAGAGTTGCTGTGTTCTCCCTGCAGCTCCATGAATGAAGTCGTACACACCTCGCCTACGATAGGGAGTAACGTGGAAGAGATCGTGGTGAATAATACGCGCTTTCTGATGTGGGACATCGGAGGGCAGGAGTCTCTTCGCTCCTCGTGGAACACCTACTACACAAACACCGAGGTGAGAGTGAGCGCCCCGCTGCCGGGTTTGTTGTAACGGTCGCTGGTGAAGGGCTGGAGCGTACCTGAGGTGCTTGGCGTGGTGCTGTGGCTCCTTCGGGGTGCTGGGATCTGAGCCCTGGGGCAGGTCCTGGTTTCACTGCAGCTCCCCGTGTTTACAGGCTCCTCGCTGTGACTGCTGCATCTCTGTAGCAGGTGCTTTAAAACCTGTGAAACCCCTCGTGCAGAAGGCTGAAAGCCCCTAAAGTTTTGCTCCAAAACTGGGAGCTCTGTCTTGCAGGCTGTAAGATACACCTGTGTGTATACTCTTGAAGCACGAAGGTTTATGTGCTTTTTAAAATCCCCTGAAAATACCTACTTGCAGGTTAGAATTTGAAACAAAGGGAAAAAGCTGATGCACATTGCCTATTTAAGGAAGCAAATTATCTGAGGGATCTGCATGCTAAGCAAAGAACCAAACCAGATCTGGGAGTGCAGAAATAGTTGCTTTCAGTATAAATGTTTCACTTGAAAATGGAAGTCAGAAGAGCTGTCAGAGCTACGTTGTGCACAAACCAGAGCAGTGCTGTGGGTAACCACGCTCTGGCTGGGAGAAGTGTGTAAGGAACAAGATTGTAGTTGATAATCCAGCTATCTGGATAATCTGGTGGGAACAATAATCTGTTCTTTGTAAGCGTACGTGGCCAGGAAGAGAGTGTGTTCTTTGAAGTGCTGACTAATGACTTTTGACTCTTTGAAGTTTGTAATAGTTGTTGTGGACAGCACCGACAGAGAGAGAATTTCTGTGACTAAAGAAGAACTCTATAAGATGTTAGCACATGAGGTGAGTAGGCCCCGTGTTTTCTTTATTGAATGCTTATTGCGGGTAAGAGTTGATAAGGATAAGGAAACACTCGCACACGATTAGTGAAAATTCCCATTTAAGTCATGCTCCCAGCCATGGGTAGTGCTATCAGATCCACCTCGTTCCTGCTGGAGGTTCTGTCTTTTGTGAAGCTCCCAATAAATTTGTAAATTAATATCAAATTAATGATTTCCCACAAAAATAGCTTTCCAACTTCTGAGTGCTTCAGCAAAACAGAAGTTAGGCCATATAAATGCACTTATGTTGAAAAAACACAGAAGTCATGTCAAGAATGAGATAACTTTTTGCAAATATTACTTCCTCCAAAAGCTTAATTACCATTTTTGATAGCTTCATGGTTGCTCAATGTTTTCTGTTTTCACAGTGAAACCGATACTGTCTTACTAGTATATTTTATAACAAATAGCTACAGAACTGAAGAAATGGACTCCCTGTGGCCTTTCTGACATCTGGAAGCTAACGAAACCATTTGTATGGGGAAGTTCTGAGGGAATATCAGTTTAAGTTTGCCTTATTAATGTAAACCCTCCCACACACCTCTACTGCCCACATCGTCTGCTCTTCTAGCTTTTTTTTCCCAATTTGAGGGATAAATGAGGAGTCTTCTAAGGAATACAAGTAGGGAAAAGAGTGAACAGAGACAGAGAGACTTGAGGAAAGCCAATTTGAGAGGAAATGAAATGAGCAAGGCTGAAGGGGGGAGCAGGGGCTCAGGGGAAAGTTTTGCAGTAGATGTTTGCTCCCCCTTTTCTTGATCTGAAAGCTCTTGAAGTCCTCCAGCTGTTAAAGATGGGTTACTAGGCTGCACCTGTGGTCTTGTTCTTATGGCTGAAAGCTGAGGTTGTTACAATGCTGAGGAAACCTGTGCAATAATAACCTAAGAGTAACTGGGATAATTGCAGAAATGCAAATGCATGAAATAAACTCTTAAAGTATGTGAGAAAGCTATAGGAGCTGTCATTCTGCATCTACGTGGAATTACAGAATGAGAGTATGATTTACTATGTTTTAAAGACCCTCTTTAAAACTGAGCCCTGCGTTAGGTCTGAAACTGAACCATCCATGTCTGATTTATAAATACTCCCCTACCACATAAGCTAAGGAGCATCTATTGCGTGGTCTGAAACACCCAAACATTAATGGGGTGCACGGGAACGTACATAATCTGTCAGTGAAGTGCAGCAGGGCCAGAGGCTGGAGTTGCACTGAAGATGTTTTTATAAGCTTGACTATTACTGTGACATCTAGGATAAGTTTGACACAGACTGAATCAGTTTGTGAGAGTTGACACAGAGGACATAGAGTTTCCAAACTTAAACATGTCAGAATACAAAGATATGCGTACAATCGATGTCATATCCCAAAATAACACATCTGTATTTCAGCTACAGCCACTGTTCAGTGGGTGGCTGTGGGAAGGGCAAAGACTATCTATATATTCTCTTTGAAAAATCCTGGTAATCTAAAGCATTTGAGAAAAAACAAGGGCTTTTTCTATGTCTTCATTTTTGTTATTAATTTTTAATTAACCACAATTTAAATACCATATAACTGAAGTTTTTCTTTACTAATCTGTTGGAGGAATTTGCTGAGACCCAGAAGACAGGTAGCCTGTTTTCTCTGAAGCAGGTGACCTCCTAAAAAGTTTCCTTATCTTTTTTTTTTTTAACCATCTCGTGATTTTTAGTGGGAGTTAACTAAGAAACTGTTTTGCAGAACTCTGAACTGCAAAACCTCAACCGCTGTCCAGCTGACACGCAGATTCTGTGTAATCTGAACCGTAACTGTTTCGTTCTCCTTGCGTGTCAGAGGCAGCCTAATTCTTTGCCCTGACTCTGTAGTCCTTCTTAAAACTTAGACATGATGTGAAGTCTGTAACCTTACATTTTGTGATGCTCCCGAGGGGATAAGTTTTGATAAAGTAAACTGGATTTAAGACACAAGTCTCCCAGGAAAGCTGGGAGAGCAGGGAAGAGGATAGGCCTGCTGGTGTGAGCTCGTAGCAGCCTGGCTGCTGGAAGGTCCTGGGTCCCGCTGCACTGGGTTTTGGTTCTCCTTTTTAGCGCCCTCCCCTGCGCTAGCTCTGTGGTTGATGTGGCCGTGCGTGGGGGCATTGGTTTCACCAGCTCAGGTCTCTGGTGTGCTGTGGCTGGCTGCTTGGCCGCCCGGGCAGAGCAGCTGGGGCAAGACCAGTTAGGAAACCGGGGGGAGGAACGGTCCCAGGCCTGTAACTCGTGGCTATCGTGGCTCTGCTGGAGCATTGCATGTGCCATGGGGGGGTTGTTGCCATCGTGTCTGCTGCTGCCACAATTCAAATTTCTCAGCTGCACAACTTAGTCTGTTGCAGGAGCTAAAGAAAGTCTGCATCTTCTGTTTTGTAATCTGAAATGAGGGTGCAGAAGTTGTTAATGAACTGAAATTGAAATGAGGGAAGTTTGAAACTCCAAGCAGTATGCGTGTCCTTGCTTGGGAGGCTGCTGCTGTGCTCAGCAAGCGTCCATCTAACAGCTGAAGTGCCCGTTGTCTCACAACAGACGGTGATACTCTGCTAACCCTCCCGATGCTCCGAGACTTGAAAAGAACAACTATACATATAAGCTGAAATGAAAATCAAATACCTTTTTAGAATGGGTTTTCCTTGCAGTCTTTGAAAAAAAAATCATTTTTGTTAACTAGCTCAATTGCATTTTTGTAGAAGCAAAATTGACTTGCCCAGGTCAGTTCCAGCTGCTTTCTGAACCAGGGGTCATTTGGGAATTAATGTTATTGCTGGTAAAACTTGGTCTGCCTTATAGGCATTTAAGTGGTTGGCTTGTTCCGGCTTTCTGGGAAGGCTTTGTTGCTTTCAGAGGGACAGATTTTTAATAGCATGTGTCTGTACTAGTGTAATGCCAAGCAGTTTGAGATAGAATAAGCTTGGCCCTAGAGTCACTGATCTCTAAATGGTTGTGCTGATGGCTTAAGTATTGCACGGAGCATCATACAGACATTTAGTGTAATGTGCTTGTTCATTTCAATGTCCATCCTTTGGTGCTAAAGCAGTGTAAGTGAAGATTTCCTCCAAACGCTGAGTGTCCCATAAATAAAACAGTACTGCAGCAAGTACTCTGTGGGGGGGTTAAGCAGAAGGCCTGGCTCTGAAACAGGTGGGTGACGCTGCTGTAACTGCACCTAGTGTGCTCATGGCAGGGACCCCGGGTGTCCCGAACCTGCTCCAGGACAGCAATGTAGCGTAGGTAGTTTTAGGCATAAATTGGACATCTGGTCTGCTAGATCAAAAGATTTCCCTGAAGTTAAATGCTAATCAGCCTGCATTGTTTTACAGGCTAGCTTTTTTTGCTTGTGACTCACTAGTTTGCTGTTGTAGCTTTTGCCTCCAAGGATACATTTGTAATTACCTTTTTTTCTTCTTCCTCCCAAGGACTTAAAAAAAGCAGGTTTGCTGATCTTTGCTAACAAGCAAGATGTTAAAGAGTGTATGACAGTGGCTGAAATCTCTCAGTTTCTGAAACTGACTTCAATTAAGGATCACCAGTGGCACATTCAGGCGTGCTGTGCTCTAACTGGAGAGGGGTAAGAGTTATTCCTCTGTAGGAGGGGAGCCTGGAACGATTTTGGTGTTTTTACTGTGGTAGTTGGTTTTAACACATGTTGCTCCCTTGTCAGTAATAACGTTGCACTTCAGTGTTCGTGTTCAGAACGTGCTGGCTTAGGATCAGAGTGACCCAAACCCCAACTTTAAAATCAAATCTGCAGTTCCATCTCATAGAGGTGTAGTTTTAAACGACTGGGGCCTCATGAGGGTGAGGGTGGGAGCAACCTGAAATTTGTCTTGGTTTATTAAGAATAATCATTACTAGAGAGAACTTCAGTGTACGTGTTGGAAGTGCTGGGAACTGAAGCCTCTCACCCATAGATTGCATAATAAGACCTAAAAAAGTGAATTGTTTCTGGAAATGATGCCTTCAGTCAGAATTGCAGAGCTCTCAGGAAGAGTTTAATTGCTGTTCTTATAAATTGGTGCCACGGAATTAATCATCTGAAGTTACCCCAAGGAGTGCATGTATTCCTTTAAAAATTATCTGTTTTGTTTACAGACTCTGCCAAGGACTCGAATGGATGATGTCAAGACTTAAGATCAGATGATTTTTAATGACCCCTTTGCACAGACATTGCTTAAAAAAAGCTGTACCCGTGATTACCCTCACAGTGGCAGAATTACTGGGTTAGATGTATTTATAATGAACTGATGACAACTTTATTTTCTACGTAGATACACACACGTATTAAAAATTAAGACCATTCAGCAAAAAGAAAGATGCGGTTGATGGCTCAAGTTTGTTTTCCTGGTTGTTTTCCTCCGGGGATGCACATAAAAGCTGTGATCAACCTTCTTTTCAAGATACAGCCACTCAGAACAGTCTGATGCTGAGTGCGGTGAAGATGAAGCAAGAGAAAGGAACTTGTATGTTGGGGTTTTACTATTTCATTGTAGTCCTCTCTAGTGGAAGATGTGGCTTCATTATTCCAGTAAATTAGCAAACAAATCAATGGCATAGATATCAACTTTCCAGTATTTTTAAAGTTACTGATGTTACAAATGCAAAAATATTTTCCTGTATGTGTACTGTACATATTTGTGTATATTTATACCTCAATTTTAGGTTAATTGCAATCTGTTCAGACCAGTGTGTAAAGCTGAATCAGTATGTTGACAGTAGTACTAATATTTGACATTGCCAACGTGTCACAGCTTCTTTTCCTTCGTTACCCGTATGGCTGGAAGGTCCATCAGACACTTGGCTCACCACAACTTTATAAAGCAAGCTCTCTCTTAGGACAGCTGCTTGTTTCTCACATGATTTTTCAGTTAGATTTTTCATACTGGGTTGGGGCATATGGGTTCAACTTCAAATTACAGTATCGGCAAACAGTAAAAATTTGCCAAAGAGTTTAAAAGAAAACAAATTTTCTGTTTTAAAGTAGTCGTCATTGGATTAGATGATTCCAAAAAGCGCATGTCATGCTGTCCTGCGCTACTGCTTTTCTTTTTTTGCAGCACATGTTCGTTTGTGATTCAAGTCTCATAGAAGTACCTTTAACTCTCCTAAAGGGAAAAATGTCACCTTTTTTTTTTTTTTTTCCCTCCTTAACCAAAGAAGAGAGACAAAAGTATGTTTAAAAGTCCCACTGGAATCTTACAAATCTAGTCATGCTCTGCAGGAAGTGTATTTCAGAGGAAGAGGCGCACTTCTCTTTGATAGCGTCAAATGTATATATACCTATATGCAATGGTTGGAACTGGGGTGGGGAAGGGGAACAAAGTAGACTACACTACTTGAAAAGCCCTGTGACCCCTTGATCATGTTCCCACAGAAGTTCCAGGGCAGTACTTCCCGAAAATATAACTCCCTTGCATGGTCCCCAGGTGAGTTATACAGAAGTGTCAGACACTATGTGATTATCTTTTCTTACTGTAGTATTTGAAGGGGTGGTTGTGCCACGCAGACGGTCAGAATTAGCATTTTAAAGGATACAGGCTTTTCAGTGGGATGGTTTGAAATATTACCAGTATTGTAAAGGTGTACGTAGCCTTAATCCTGGGCTTTTATGTTGGAGATGTGCGTTTGAAGGGAGTAGTAAAATGAAATAAAAACGCCATTTATAATGTCCTTCCCTGTCTTAGCTCATGCAACTGATAAGGATGGAAAAGACATTTTAAAGAATAAGCTTAGAGTGAACTTTCTAAGGTGCTTATCTTGGTTATGGGGTAATCCAGTCAGCGCACGAGCCTTCCCATTTGCCTGCTTCACCGGGGATCATGTCGTGAATCTGTGGGGAAAAGAAGGGAGTCAATTTCAAAAGTCTGTATTTAACAAAGGCAGGTAAAGAATTTAACTTTTTAATATATTTTTGGTATCTCTTTATGATGCTCATTGGCTAGGGAACCTGCTGTCTTTGTTAAACATTTTAATGTGTACATGCATATATTTAGAGTGCATGCACATAGATATTGGTATGTAACTGGTGTATTGCAAAATGTATAAATGTTTGAAGAAATAACAACTTAATGCAAAGATTACTTTCTCCGTTTATCTGATAGTATCTTCAAGAAACAAACTGTGCACTCTTGCATATAAAATGGAATTGTACATTTTCTAGTCTCAAAAAAGAAAAAGCAGACATGCTTATAAACTTAAGTGTCTGGTTTTTGACTCTTGTCTTCCCTTTCATGCCTTTAAAATATTTTGCATTGGTATTTTTAAGTACTGTACACTCTTGCCTGAATGTGTAAAGGTTGCGTGTTGTTTTTTTGTTTGTTTTTTAAGACAGTGAGTCCTTCCTGTTCATGGAGGAAATATCACGGAGCAGGTTTTTGATAGCCACTTCTTGCTGGAATTTGCTGCTTACTCCCTCGCTTTAAATTTATAGGAGCTACTATGTCCATATAATGATAGTGTGGTGGTTGTTTTTTTCCAGGTATGGCTTATGTTGCAACGAGACACCTTAACTTACACTGACTGTCCTTTTCCCTCTCAGTATCCTGGCCACTTATGTTTTCTGTGGCCTCTGAGGTACTGCAGTGGCAGCAGACCCCTAGCAGGGAGCTGGGAATAACCGCACACGTGAAGTCTGCCTGTTCAAGCGGTGTCCTTTGTGCCCTAACGAGCTTGTAAGCCAAAAAGCAAATTGTTGCCTGTGTGTTGGATAGCAAGCAATGCAGCCTTAACCCAACTATGAGAGCATGTCCTGTCGTATGGAATCAGCAGGCTTCTTTTCCATCTATTTCATGATGCCACAATATTGTAACGGGGAGATTTGCTGTCCCGTAGGTAGGATTCACCAGTGGCCAGTGCTCGCTGAAGCATCGCGTGCCTGTAGCATTCCTGGCCGGGGCTTAGGAAGCAAAGGAAGACGTGCCTTCGCTTTACATGCTAGATTTGCAGCCTCCAAGGAGGGTGGATTTTGTCTGTGGCAGCTGCCCTCTTTGTAAACAGAGATTCACACTCTCTGTGTGTCCCCTCCCTGTAAACAGGTGACTGTCCCAAATTCTCACAGCACCTAATGGTGGCTGTGATCTTCCTCAAGGTGCAGTGAAGACTGCAGAAAGCAAAATAGCTGTGTCTGGGTGTCGCAGGGGAAGTTTTTGTAGAAAATTCTGTCTGGCTGAAGGCTTATCACGACAACAAGCATATCTGCTCAGATACTAGTGAGAAGGCTACACAAGCGTATACCCTCAGGACACTGTTGTGACTGTGATGGTCTTTTACTTTGCACCCTGCCTTTTAAGTAACGTTAAAAATATTTTAAACCTAGTCATGCAGCAGAACTAGAGAAGCGCAGACAAACTTTTGAACTCACGTAAGCCCTTTATTATGTGCTTCTTGTTTACAGCTTTTTTCATTTCCCTGTAGGACAATTCATGGCTTTTTACACAGCTCTGCCAATAGAAAAGCAAGTTAACTTTGCATCAGTGCTGTTTATAGCTTCTCTCAGTTACTGTTTGGGAGTGATTGTCTTAACATGAGTCATGACCTTGAGTTATATTGCTTTTGTGTTTTTACCCTCCGTGTGTTGTCTTGCCTTTCAGAGAAAAAGCTTAAGATTACTTTCCCTTCATTCTTCATCTGTTTCATTCTTAGGATGTTACATAGAAAAAGGGAGGAGTCTTGAAAAAATGGTTATTTAAGTTTATGTTCCAGAACAGCATTTTTCTAGCAAAAACCATACCAGATGTTCATATTTCAATAATATTTAGATGTTTCTTTTGGTTTAGCAAATAATAAACTTTGTAAATTGGCTGTACTCTGTTGTCTCTGTGATCTGAAAACTGCACAGATTTTTAACTGTGAGAAGAGGGGGGATATACAACTTGGAAAATACGAGGAGATCAGTTTGGCCTGTTTTTTCTATATTCTTTTTTTTCTAGGGAGGCTTAGTAGCTGTTTTCCTATGCATTAAATCGTATGTTTCCAGGGGTGTGAGTGTGAGCAAATGCTGGACGTATCTGACAGGCACCTACTACAGTCTATGCAGCCCAAGTGCCTAAAGTTAATCTACTAATCACTTTTTTGTGTGCTAAAACTTCCATTTTCCTAAAATAGCTGTATTTCTATAAAAGCATCTGTGTACAGGCATGTGTAAATGAGCATTCTTCCCCTGCCTACTCACCGGTTTTAACATGGCTTGTGATAACTTTATTTTTCAGTTCTTGGAGCTTTCTGTCCTCTACATTCCGAGCACTTTTCCATTTATCGGGCTCGACACGGCTAGCTTTCTTTGTGAAAGGAAATACTAAACTTGTCCTGGTAGCAGATTGGTTTGCTGGAATTCTTTTTGAGGGACTGTGTTTAAATAACGTAATCCAAAAATACTTGGCCTTGTAAACATCCTCATGCAAGTAGTTCCTTTTTAATCGACTAATAAAACATTAACTTTGCTGCTGTCAGACGAGTTGTGTCTGAGAAGCAGTTTCTCGGCTAATTCAAACAAATGTAATATCGAGCCTTTAAGTGGTGCATCACTGAGCATTACGGGATAGGAATGATGTGAAGAAGGGCACTAAGAGTAACGTATGTAAGCATATGGTCATGGTATTGTAAATAGAAGTGTGACTTGAATGTAATTGTTGCAATGAGTATATTAGATGTGGAAAAATGGAAGATAAATGGTTGCCACCAACTTTTTTTTTATGGCGTTCTTTAGAATCATGAGCAGAAATTACATCCTTGCCTTACTTGGATTTTACTGGTTAATTTTTATATTGTACAGAAACTTCTTTTTGAAAAAGTTATTCCCATCAGATAGCAGCCTTTATTCGTAACAGGGTCATATCTGTGTACCGCCCTCTAACCTTTCAAGCCAGATTTCTTGTGAGGCAAGGCGTAAGTTGGGTGGTGTTTATTTTTTTAAGCTTTTCTTATTTGCAAATTTGGAAGACTTGGCTGGAACAGAACATGCTGCCTTTACCTAGAAGGCTCTAAATCATTCTTTGTAAATCGTCAGCTCAGTGTTGCTCTTATCTAAATATTTCCTGTATCTACTCACGGCGGGTAGAAGAGGTGGCCAAGAAAAGATACAGCCTCCTGAGAGGTTTGAAGAGGAAAAACAAAACAAACGTCAGATTGGAAAGCCTGAGCATTTCTGTGGCTGATAAGTTCAAGAACTGTCTCTGTGTAACAGAGGAGCTGGGCCAGTTCACACTGTGTCTGTATAGTGTTTGTTCTGATGGTTTTGAACATGTCCCCAGCTGTCCTGACTGCCCGTGCATGCAGCCCCGCTCCCCAGCTCACGGGCTGTGCTGCTCAGCTTCCAGGTCTGCCTCATCCCGAGCTCAGCCAGACGCTGGTTGCAGTTCCAGCTTCCAACACTAAGCCTGTGACCCTCTGAGTGGGAAGTAAACTTCTCGGATTGGTATACTAATGACGTAGTTGCGTTACAGTATATTGTCTCTGTTTCTGTTTTTTACAAATGTGAAGTAACATCTGTATGTATGCCTAGTAAGGATGTGTCCAGGTCATACTTATTTTGATCACTTGTGTTTTGTACTTTCTAAAAAGGTAGTCTTCTTTCTGAAAGAAATGCATAAATACATGGCTAATTCTGATGCTGCAATAAAATGTCATTCTAGAGCACACAAAATTATTGCTTCAAATTAATATGAAGACTTTGGGGCTGGCTTGGCCTGGCTTGAGCACTTCTGTGTCTTAAATCTATGCTAAAACTTTATAAAGCTATTTACTATAATAAAGTTCAGTTATGATTCTCTTACATAACATCTTCTGAAACTTGATTGGAACATTCCTTGAATTGTTTCCCCCTTACCTCGTTCTGTCTTTCCTGGCTTTTAAAATCTGGTTTTCAGTTAGTTAGAGGGAACTTACCGAGTTCTTTTAATTCTTGTTTGGTGAGGTGAAACACACATTTGGTCTGGAATTGCTGGGGCGCTGAGCGTGAGCAGGTGAGGGGCTGTGTACAGTCATGTGGACACATTTATTTGTAACTTCAGAATTTCTCGTCCTTAAAAAAAAAAAAAAAAGCCACCAATATTTGTTATTTTTAGATGAAAGCACTTGTCAAAATTGTACTGTTTGCATTCTACCTTCTGTGTGTGTTGTAGCAAAACTTTTTCAGAGCAAATGTCTGATTTCCCACCCAGTGCAGGGGGTTTTGTAGGCATTACTGGGGTATAAAGCACTGTTGTTCTGTGATGATGGGATTTCTGCTGGAGGTTTTTTGGTAAGCGTGTGTCTGCTGTTTTTAAGTAGAACGGAAAATGAACTTACTGGTGAAATGCTCTTTTTCTGTAGAAAATACTGAGTTCCAGTGGTGTGCTGCTCCTACGCGTTCCCATATCACACACTGGTGTTTGCAGCCTTGTGAGCGGAGGGGGATTACAGGTAACTGCTTACAAAGCAAAAGATGAAACTGAAGCTGCTTAAAAACAACCACAGCAAAAGCAACCGTGTGCATGTGGCTGCACCAGCGGTGTGTTGCTGCTCCGCTCTGCAGGCAGAATGCAATCGTGTTCCATGGGTGTTCATTTGGGACTTGTTGCTCCGCTTCTAACTGCACAGTACTGGTGTCCGTGTCAAGATACTCTTGCAGAGTAAGCTTTCTGTTGATTTAGGTAATGTGTAGACATGTTAATTGAGTCTTGAGGAGCGCAGTAAAGGTGTGACGCCTCTGTTACAGTGGAAAAAGGGGTGGCAGAATGCTGCTGATCCTGCTGCCTCCCGCTGCAGCCGCTGCCTTGGGGTGACACGTGGCCCTTGGCTGGCCCTCGGTCCTCAGCGCGGCTCCTGCCTGTGTCCTGCTGCTTCTCAGCCTCCCCACTGTGTTACTGCTTGGCTTTGCTTCAACTTCTCTGCAAACCGCACCTGTCTTTTAAATCTAATCAGATTGGAGAAGTTAAAAACCAAAACAACCAATTGAGGTACTGTCGTCTCGTTCAGTACGGGGTTTCTCTGACTTGTTAATTCCCCAAGACTACGTGCCCTTGGTGCATAGTCTGTAGATTGCCACGTTAGTCCATTAAAAAAAAATACAAAGTAAGTATTTTGGAAGGTTTTCATTCCTGTGTGTTGTTAGTGTTAAATACCTTTTATTCTTGTTAACTGCGCACAAAAAGTTGTTTGCTGCTGCTGAACCCTGGTCACTTTACATCTGCCTCCAGCAACCGAACATCCTGCAGAGAGCAGACCTCCCGGAATGAGCCTTGCCTTATGCATTAACAGCTCCTATATGAAATTGTAATTACATTTCTTAAAATCCTATGTTACTTTTTGGTTTTTCTTTCTTCTTGAGTGCAGGATACTTGGACTGCTGTGTTCTCTTTAATCGTCTTTTTTACGTTAAAGCATGCTATCTTTTAAATCCTAATACCACTTTTAAAAGTACAGATCATTACTCTTACTGCACAGTGTACACTGGTTTGTTCTGTCTGAATGTGTAACAGTTCTTTAACATGATGTTGAATTAGATGCAGAACTACAGAATAGTTAACATCTCGAGAGTTGATTCTTGTTCCTGTCTTTGTTCTCTTGCTTTTGGTCCCTGATTCTTTTGAACCGGAAGGCTTTTTTTTTTTTTTTTTTTTTTTTTTTTTTCCTCCTAGTGTGTGTGTGTGTGTGTGTTTGTAGGCAAACTACTGGGGTCATGCAAAGAGATGCAGATCTTGGAATAATAATATTTTGTCTAAACTCTTTGTACATAAAGATTCAGTGTAAATACTGGTACTATTGAAGACTTGCTTCTGAGGTCCTTGTGCTGTTGAATCCCAACAGACACCCCGTTAACCTGTATGTATAGCTTTAAAACATGAATTAATGGATGCATATTAGAGCTGTATAAACCACTAATAAACATAATTGTTTGTATTAAGTCGGATGGATAATTTATTTATTTATTTTTAGACTATCCATAGCACTTTCAAAGTGGGTTTGACTTTTTTTTCAGTGTATGCAGGTCTATATGACAGCGTGTGGTGGGAGCTGCCTCAGAGCGATTCCAGCTGCCTCAGGTTCCTGCCAGTCAGCCCTGGATCAAACTCTGAATTCTCAGATGTTTCCGAGCGCTGGGAGCTGCTTGGCTGGTGGAGTTTGCATCGTGCCTGGTGTTCCTGTTTCGAAACTGCTGTGAAGGGTTTCTGCAGCTGCTGATGCTGCTGATGCTCCCGCTCCTCCGTGGGCTGCTTCCTTCCAGGGAGGCCAGAGGGGGGCAGGATCCTCCTTGTTATTAGCAAAGACTTCAAACCAGAAGCTTTTTTAAAAGGAGTTGAGCTATACCCGAAGTGATCAAACAGTTCAAGCCTGCAGAGCCACCAAAAGAAATCCCAGTCCCCTCTCTGCCACTTGCAGCACCATGAACACTTGCAGCACTGAAGAGGGGAGACCTAAACCTGTGATAAAAATACTTTTATTTGTAACCTGAATGACTCCCAGCTAGGTTTGTTCCTCAGAGTCGCTCAGGCTGCTCCAATGGCTCTTTTGGCACAGGCGGGGGGTAGAAATAGGTGGTGGGGAGCAGAGAGGGCGGGAGGGCGATGGGACTGAGGGGCTGGAGCTGGTGAGGGCTGGAGCCGTATGCAAGTCTGCCCAGACACATCCCCCTTACGCAGGAGAATGGCATAAAACAGGATCAGCTGCAAGGAGGTGAAGCCTTGAGTCACCACCTGCATGGGCAGGATGTGTCACACAAACTGCCTGATTTCCCCAGCCATGGCACGTGTCAGCTTCATTCCTCTGCACGGAACTGCTGCTAAGCCTCGCTTGGGCACGTGCTGTTGGTTAAGCTGTGAGTTGCATGGGCCTTCTCTTCAGCTCAGCTGCGTTTTCAGCTTTTCACCTTTCTCTCCAGTGTTTGGGGTGGAAATCCTGCTCAGTGCTGAGCCCCTCCTTTGTGGCAGGGCTGAGGGAGACCACACTCAGCTTCAGCTCCTTCCCCCGCAGGAATGCACGTCCCACGTTGCTGTTTTGTGATTGCTCAGAAGGTTTCTCTTCCATGTACTCCACCAGGCTTTCTTCATGATGCTCCAAGCTTTGAGCGTGTGGTGGGGCTGTGCTGGCCCTGCAGCCAGTCCCTGTGGGATTCAGCACCTCACCCACCCCTTCGCTCCCTACCTCTTAGAGCCCTATGCTGCAGAAACTGCTAGCCCGGTCTGCTCTCCTGTGTGCCTGACGTGTTTCTGTAGCCTATCATCTTTCCTCTAAATCATCCCTTGACTGTGCTGCTAAAAACTCAGTCCCCTCCTAGTCCAGATAAATGCTTACAATGGCACGGAGTAATTTAATGGGCTGTTGGAAGGCCAGCAACCCCTTCCTCACGTTGGTTTTTGTATCTCGGGACAAGCTGTTGTTGAGGACAGACACGCTGCAGTTTCACGGAGGTTTTGCTGGCTTCTGGCTGTGCCCACGACACATCTTCTGCTCCGGCTGCTCCTCGCTGCCTTCGTCTGTCCCCTGCAAGTAAGGCAGGGATGGAAGCTTAGCCAGCACCCTGCTTGGGCCATGAGCCAGGGCACCGGTGAGACCAGCAGTGACACTGGAAGACCTTTTAAAGTGAGGGTTAATATCGCAGGTGTCCCTGCAAGATGTATGCCACTGCTGGCAGGGGTCTGTCCTCAAGGCATTTACCCTGTGACAATTGTGTTAGTCTGTCATGGGTCTGCTCTCTCTAAAAAGTCCTTCTTTAGTAAATTTGAAATTGACATGTTTTCCTGTATTTTCAGACCATGGAAGAGAAGGGTTGTTCTTAGACAGGTTTTGATAGCTTTAAACACGCCGTTTCTTTGTAGAAATGATTCCTTTCAAACCCGAAAACGATTTGCTTCATTTTCACTGTCAATGCCAAAACCTTCAACAAACAGAAATATTTGTTCCATACGCGTTGCTCAGAAATCTGGGGCTTAAAACACGTCTACTGGAATTATCTTGCTTTTGAGTCTTAGTGCTGCAGTGCTAAAACAGAAGGTGATGTCCTGCAGTGCAAGGGGTCGGACCCTGATGGAGCCCCGTGCCTGTGTTAGATCATTGCACCTAATTTTTTGGGGGGAAGAGAATGACCACATTAAAACATCTCTCCCTTCAAGAAACCTTCACCCTAATGAGAATAAGCCGAGTGCATGCTCCAGCACAGCAGGATGTGTCACGAGAGGCCTCCAGACTCGAGGATGAGTTGTCTCCTTGCCCAAAAACAAATGTTTCCTCCGTGGCACCGATGCTGAGGGTCCCAGCCCAACCAGGAGCGAAGGCAGGTCCTGCTGCTGTGCCTGCGGGGCAGCAGCCCGGCGGCTCAGTGGCAGTGCCGTGCTGAAGGCCACCGCGCTCAGGGCACCTGTGCCAGAGCTGGGGTGGTTCTGCAGCTGTTTCTGTCCATTCTCCATCATAATGCTGCTTTATAAAAAGAGCCATGAAGTCATCAGCGTTTAGCCTCCCTCGTAACTGTTTTCATGAAAATGAGCCGGGAGTCTGCCCGACTCTTTGGAATGAAGGCGCTTTAATGAGGCCGGCACAGGAGAGTCAGCAAATCCCCACGGGTGGGCAGGGAGGCGCTCAGGGCAGCCCCGTCCCGTCCAGCACAGGGCGAGGAGATGGACGGGGGCTGACCCAAACACAAGGACGGGGCTAAGGGCTGGTGTTTTGAACCTGATGGCCTGGTGCCCTGTGCTGAAAGTGCTATCTAATGAAAGGCGAAGAAAATAAATTGCCACCAAGGGGCTGAATTTCTGCCTTATAATTTTTTCTTTCCTGGTTGTTTCTTTTGTTCTGGTGTGAGTTATTCAGGTAAAATCCCCGTTTATGTCACCAAAGGAGTATCAATGGGAGGACTTCAGTCTGAAGACGTGAATGTGTGAGCTCATGAGCTGCTGCATGTTGTACTGCTGAATCCATTGCTCTTGGTACAGAGTGGTGCAAAGCCAAGTGAGTTGGGGGTATTGTTTGTGGGGCTGTAGTTCCTTACTGCAACAAAATGTGACTTTATTGATGAAGCAGTTATCTTACTGTCCAGTGCCACTCCAGAGGCATGAAACAGGAGCAGCAGAGCCTTGCTTACGGATGGCTAGTGCTGCTAGTAATAGTCCAGAGAATTTCTCCTGGTGGCTGTTGTGTTAATGACCTTTGTGTTGTGTCAATGACCTTTCAGGGAGCATGCCACCACTGGGTACTGCTTCTGCAAAGTATTGCTGGCCACGACTAATAAGCACTCTTAATATTTTATGGACTACTGCAGATTGTATTTCAGGATATGAGGTGCCATTCCAGCAATGCACGTTAGGAATGCTAAGCATGTTGCAGTCTTTCCCCTTCATTTTTCAGCTGGAGGTATTAGTACACTTTCATATAAACATATAAATGTGTTTAAAAAAAGAGAAGTTTGCAAGAATGGCTCTCAAAGACACAGGTTACAGTTTACCAAAGTCCCTTAGGCAGTTACCTACTCAGCAGCAGGACTAGACGTACCTGAATTGTATATTGATGGGAAGATTTAGTTAGTAGGGTATTCCCTTAGTATACTGCATTGAGCTTTGATCTCAGTCTTGACCTTCTTTTATAGCAGTTTTTGTGACCTTGCCCTTCGATGATTCCTTTAGAAGCTCATGTCTCTTCCAAATTGCATTTGCTTTGCTTTTTTTTTTTTCTTTTTTTTTTTTTCTTTCCTGTGGGAGCCAGTTTGCAATGTGGGGCTGACAGGGTGTTCACAGCAAGAGGGATCGAGTGTCAGTGCATGACACCACTTAGTAGAAGCTTTACGAATGAACCCAGCATGAATTTGAAAAACCCTTGGAATGGCTGGATGCCCGTGGATGCCACGGGGAAGGCCGATCCTAGCACTATTCTTCTTTTGCACAACAAAAAAATTAAAAGGATTGTTGTCTCATTCACACCTTTCTATTTGTAGCTTGTTCACTACTGGAAAAAAGCATGACCTTGGCAAAAAAAAGATATTGGGGCCTAAGAACTGACTATTTTATTTATTCCCTCCATTCTCACATGGGGCAGGGCTATCAGTGCAATTCTCATGGGACTGGAAAAGGCAGCAGAGGTGATTTCAGAATTGAGGGACCGATCACGATTTTTGAAGCAGGCAAAGAGTGTGTTCAGCTCTGTCCCCTCACCCCAGTGACTTACAGCGGGGAATGCCTTCGCATTGTAGCTGTCTCTATCCATCCATCTGTTGCTGGTGGGATGATGTGGAAAGTTGGCAGCGCTGTTCAAAGCCACATGAAACTTTCCTGTTGCCAAGCTTTGTTAGAAATAGATTAAATGTGATGACTTAATAACTGATCTGAATGTGGACTGGGATATAAATGAACCTGGACTGGCTCGTGCTTTCTCAAGAAATTCCTTCACCTCAGTTCCCTAAGAAACCACAGAAGTGCTTCTAAATTCACTCTAAGTCTGCCGAGTTTGTTAAGAAGCTGGGGGAAGAACACATGTATATAGAAACTAAGAGGTGTTTGAGAAGTCCAAGCCAATAAATTGGCAGATTGTGAGAAAACAGGACCATGCCCCAGCAGCCAGCTGCTTTGTGACTACTGAGTGTGGTAACTCCTGTGTGAGGCTGAGGCTGGTCACCGAGAAGAAAGAAATTTCTTCCTTCAGCATGAGTACAATTGGAGCTCGCTTTAGGGGGAGACAGCAAAAAGACCTGCCAATGCTGAGAAACAGGCAGCAAAAAGGAGGAAGGATGCAGTATGGGCCTCATCCTGCTGTTTTTATACAAGCACTTACAAGGGATTGTGATTCTTTGCACCTGCCAGGTTCTCTGCCCTGCAGTCACAGCAGACCTGTCGTCTGCCCCACACGTCATCTCGCTGCAGCTGCTCTCTGGGCATCTGTGGCTGTAGATTAGGGCTCAGTCTGCTTAACAGGTAAAAGCTACAGCTCGCAGAGTAGTTGCTGTAAGCTGACAATTTGCAACAATGGCAATAACGATGAAAAAGTTTGGGAAAGATACAAGAGCTGTGTTATCTTTACTGTCTAACAGCAAGACAGGGGCTTGCCAAAGGGATAAGTGCTGGAGACAGGATAAGGACTGAAATTCTGGGAACCAGGCATGGCTTTTCACTGGGATTTACAGCTGATGTTTGTGCCTCTCCTAAAAATGCAGAAGTTTATTTATCTTATAAATAGAAGTAAGGAGGAAAGATTTGAGAGGAACCTCCCCTTCCTTCCCTAGTTCATACCAGTGTAGTTAATATTTTAAAAACTGGAAATTTTGAGTTGCACATGAAAGAGTTGGATGCTATAGCTAAGTTTATCCCACAAACTCATGTTAGGAAATCTGATCAATACAATCAGAGCTGGTTTTGTGTCCTTGAAGAAATCTTCAGTGTATCTTCTTTCTGCTTAGTGCCTATGAGCAAAACCCTGTTGCTGTCTTGGGAGCATTAGCACGAGGGATAAATTAGGCTGTTGACTTCATATCGTTGATTAATGTTTTCTTTTAAGACTCACAAAGAATCTAAGTAAGGATCCATGGAGGCTGTGACAGATGCTGTCAAGGGAGGACTACTACCCTTTGTACAATTGCCACCTTCAGATGGAGAAAAACAAACCAAGGCTAGGGCTGACCATTAGCTGGGTGGGAATGTCTCATGGCAATATACTGTATCCTTTACATTGTGATTTATATCTGTAGTGCTTTTGTATTTTATACTATTTTTTAAGTTTCTACAACTACTTGGACAGCTAGGTTAAGATGCATTTATTTATCTGATTTTTCTTTGCTTCGTGACATCTCAGCTGAAAAAAGGTTAACACATATTTGGCATCTTGGTCACATTCTTTCCAGGTGTTTGTTTGTTCATTTCTTTTGTTTTTCCCTTTGAATCCACTCTTGATTCCATGTTTGAAATATCCTTACTGGGCATTAGCAAGGTGACCGTGTGAGATTAAAACAAACAGACAAGGAAAGCAAATATTCTATGCGAGAACAGTCCTTGGTATATGGTTTTTGAGGACATACACCCACAGCAGGCAAACAACGTGGTGCTTATGTGTTTCCCTGGGACTTCAAATAGTGTTTTATCTGAAAAAGTATGGGGTGGTGATCTTGACTGCTACTTACATGTGAGATGCAGAAGGAAGTGAAACATCCTCGTAGGTTTTTGTTTGTTTGTTTGTTTGTTTTTTGCTAATGTAGTTCTACTAAAATTTGGTCCTATGGCCAAAGACCATCAGGCAGTGGGTTAATACTTCTTTGGAATTTATTTTGTGGCTTGGACTATCAGAAAAAAGCACCGGTTGCAATTTCATCAGTGGCAGAGTGGCAGTGGGCAGTAAACAAAAGCTGTGTCCTGTAGACAGATCGCCTAACCAAACAACTTGACCCATGAGGCAGCATTTCCAGAAACATAGAGAAGGATTAAATTAGTTTTGGTTTCATACCAATATTCCCTCTCTTCCTGCAAAGTCTCTCTGACTCATGGCAATATGCTAAGCGATTGGTTTCAGTACCGAAAAGCTGGTAGCTTGTGCAGCTACTCATCATGTATTAACCTGTCAGTATCAAAAAATAAACAAGCAAATAAGACACTGTAGATGACTTAACCATGGCATTTTGATTGCCTTGCCTCCAGACATATTATTTGTTATGATCTAATTATCTGTTATGATCTAATATTTTCTATTAATACTTTCAGAAAGATGATCAGCAGCGCTAGAGTAAAAGGTGAAGTTAATCTTGTTAGAGCACGTATCCTTTCCTAAAAAATAAAATAAAATAAACAAACAAACAAAGAAACCCAACACCCTACTTCCATAGTACTTGCAAATATTTGTCTTGGTTGTCTAATATTTGCAAATATTTGTCTGGGTGCCTAACACGAATAAGACAATATAACTGTGCTATAAATGACCTTATTTCTTTTATAAGGATATAGGCATTGATTCTAACAGTTCTGATCTGAATAAACAGGCTCAAGGGAAGATGCTTTTTCATTTGTTTGTGGGTTGTTGTTTTTTTCCTTGTTTGTTTTTGTTTTGATTTCCAGTGAGTTAAACAGTCACTTGTTAATGAACTAGGACACTGTTCATCGTTAGGTACTGACCTGCCTCCTGTGTTCAGGGATCATCACAAACCAGTGAGTCTGACGTTGTCAGGTTCAGACTCCCAAATGCCTCAGATCTCTGGGACATCGGGACGCAGACGTGGTGCTTCAGGCCTGATCGCTGCAGCTGTAGATGGATTTATGGCTTGTGTGCAGCACCCCAGTGCTGAGGTTCCCTGTCCTGGGGCTAGAGGTCTGCCCTGCAAAGACAGTGAGTGTTGCTCCTCAGTGTTATGCAGATTGGCACTTCCTAGGGTTATCCGTAGTTTAACCAATTAAGTTCCCTGTCAGATGGAAATTTTCCTTCCTTAGCCAAGACAGTCACCGACAGTGTTTGTGCATTTGCATTTGCACTTGCATTTGTCTAACCAAGCCTTTCAGTTTATTATTTTTTTCCCAGCCTACTGCAATAATCCTATACACCACACCAAAATTTGTCTGCCCCTGCTGCAGAGGCTGTGGGCAGTGGATCTTTGTTCAACAATCGTGTAGGTGAGCTGTTGTGGATGCTGACTCTGAACCAAATAACGTGCTTCTGGAACAGCCTTTCCTCACATAGCCACCTCCGTCAACAACACATCTGTGCTAATGGATGTTCTTAGTCATTTCAAAACAATTACAAGAAAGAGATGTTTGTGCACATGTTTCTGTGGTACTGAAGATTAGATTAGAGATTTTTTTTTATTTTTTTTTAAAGAGAAACATTGTTACATTCCTCAAATTTCATATCATCTGCAAATTTTGTATGCAGATGGAACTAATGCAAAGAAAGGTTAGTTGAACCATTAGGTATGCACAACCTCTACTTACTAGTGTAAGCTTTTCTTTCTTTGAACACAGCTGAAGTTCTTGTGATGTGGCTTTTGCTTATTTCTGAGGTTATGTGCCACTTTTACAGCATGATAATTAGTAGAAAGAAAAATATTGAGAAATAAGGATGTTTAGCCTCAGGAGACTGCCTTTTCCTTTGCTTGTACACTTAAAACCAAAACTCAGTTCCTAGGCTGCAAGAGTTACAAGAATTGCAGAGGTGCATGGCATGTGTTCAAAGGGCAGGTATTTCTTTGCTCAGTCGCAGCTACACTGCCAAATTAAGTGACATGCAGACTGAGTACTGAGATCCTGAAAATGCATTGCTCAAATGCTTCTAATATTGTTTAGGGAACTGAGGTTCCCTGAAGTAGGAGACAGCCCCCTTAGCTATTTCAGTCCTGGTACTGGGCAGTACCTTTGCACCTCACCTCACTTTTAGGAACCTGTAGGAAAAACTGGGTAACCTTAAGTTCTTGTAAGAAAACTAAAGGGAAACCAAGATTTTAAATTTCAATCCCCTCTGGTTCTTTCTTATAGTCTCCTTTACCCAGTGAATGATGAATGCTTTGGTAAAAGGGCATGGTATGATGAGGAAATCCGTTACCTAATTTCCCTTTTCCACTCCTTCCCTTTTTCATTATTAGTGGATTTTCTATGTCTTCCATTTTCTACACCAGTTTCCACTACCATTTGTATCCCTGGAGTGCAAATGCAAACCTAACTTGAGGTCCTCCCAGCAGAGGCTGACAGCTTATCTAACAGGAATTACTTTATTTTTAAAAAGTAAAACATTTAAAAAAAACTTTGAAAAAAACTTTTTTTTTTTTTTAAAAAAAAGTGCAACTTTTTTTTTTGTGTTGTGCTTTTCAGTTTAAACTTTCCTCCCAGACTAAATGGCTTTCATGTTTACAGCTACTTGATTTTTACAGAATTTTCAGGTTGAATATTAGTGTTTTTTTGCAGATTGCGTACTAAAAGCAACATACATTTCGTATCTTACAGTCTTCAGTGCACTTTTAGATATTTTGATTGAGACAGCACTCTAAGGGACAATTTTAGACACACAAAGAGCTCCATAAATGCTAAAGTACAAGATTTTTTTCCCAACTTTCCTCTGCAAAATATGGGAGGCAGAAAGGCAAGGTGAAAATAGTGAAAAGTAAGCTAATAATCACAGTCCAAGAATAATGACAAAGGCACAAGGAGGTATGAAAATATGTCCTTTTACAATGATACAATGCTTGTTAAGTCCGGGTGGCCCACTGATTACCTCAGGATGTTAAATATAGCGCCACTGATGTCAGTAAGTTTATCCACACAAAGGGCAAGACACAGAGAAGGCAATGTAATCTGGCACAACAGATTTCCCGTGTAATTTTCAGTCAAACAGATGCAAGGATGAACAGAAAGCCTTTAGAACCTTGAAAGTCTTTGCCTTCAAGAAGTAATTGCCAGCTTACAGTGATCTGTACTGCCTAGGTTTCATGACACGGAATCCAGCCTTGGCTAATTAAATTGCTTCTAAACTCTAATGTGGAATCTGCAGAGAGATGTGCTATAAAAAAATTCAAGGGAATGAATGGTCAAGCTGAGAAAGAAATGTCACTGACTGCGGGGTGGCTGTAGAAAACTAGAATTTCTGTAACAGTTGTGTCCTCTTGGGTGGTGTGGATGGGGGTTACAGTGTGGCCGTCCTTTAGTCTTTAGTCATTAATCCTCCCTATTTTGCCCTCTATATCAGGATCCTGGATTACGTTAACATATTTTTCACAGTTGAAAGACCGTCTCCCAAAAGGAACACAGTTTTTGTATGTGAATGCTGCGAGGGTTAGAGGAGTGAGAATAGGTAGGCTGTTATTTCATAGTTCTTGCGTTATATACCCACTAAATCAACAGCAGGTTGCATGTTCTTTCTTTCCTTTCTCCCTGTCCCAAGTGGTTACTGTTTGGTAAGCAGGACTGATTGAACTTAATATTTAAAGTGCTAAGCAGAAGAAAATATTTTCTGCTTTAAAATCTTGGACCATTTTCCTCTTAGTCATCTTGTACTACTATTCTGTTTGTTTAGTTCAAAACTGCTGTGCACATGCACATTTATTTACTGTAGATAAAACAATCTGGCCTGGTGTGCTACCTGTATGCGACCTGCCAGGCTGTCAGCTATCAGCAGAACTCATTGTCTGGATATACTCATTCCCCGGAAAGTCAGGCCAGTATTCTCAGAATACTCCAGCAAACAGTGGCTTGAAATCTGAGTCACAGCCATCAATTTTCACTGTCAGGGGAAGCAACGGGGAAAAAATAAATTAATATTAACCACCATTATTCCATTTTCCTCATGCATGTTCCACTTTAGCATGCAATACTTGCTGATATTCCGATAAGAATACATATTATTAGAATGCATTTTAACAGTCCTGAGCAGTGAATATCTGTAACAATGAGCATAGTAGTTAATTTCCACAGTGCATGTGTTTATGCACTGTATATAAATAGAGAATAACAACTTATCTCTATAGAGACGTGTGTAAATATCCAAATATTAGTGTGTTCATACAATCATAGAGCAGAATGGCAAACGTATGAATTGAAATAGCAAATGTATGGCAAATGTATAAATTGAAATATTTGTGGGCAGCCCTGGACAAACTAAGAGCTCTCTTTTTCCCTCTTCATGTTCTGATGTATGTCGGAGCATACATCTTATGTTCTGTCCAGTTTTTGGTTTCAGCAGTAACACCTTGGCTTCCTAAATCCCTGCTGTAGTTTTGTTTGGTTATTTTATGCTTCATTTCCAGCCCTGAAGTCTGCTGCTAAATATCTGCCATGTCTCACACCAAAACCAACTGCATTTCAGCACCAGAAAAAGTGGTACTTGCATCTTTCATGTGATTTTGGCCTCATTCATCGTCTTCCTAAATAAGATATATTGAAATGCACTGCAAAAGAATCTGATTGTGGTGCTCTAAGAACCTGGGAGCTACAGAGAGTATCAAGAATGGAGAGACTGTTTGCAGAAACTTCCAAGAGAACTGTACAGAAAATTGCATCCTGCATTAAAATGCTTTCTAATTTTGTCAGAACATCAGGACAGAGGGATACTTCCTTCTGATGATCTAGCAAACATTTAAATCAGGTGATTGCAGTGAGGAATGATAATATCTAATATTGTAGCAGTGACTATGGGGCAATGTCATTTACAGGGAGAGCAACAACTGTTGAGCGTGAAAAAGAAGCCTTGAATCCAGACTTCCTGAAGAGAACCAAGAAGAGGGATGGAGTCACTGGCTGTAGCACTAATTTTTAGATCAACAGAGATTTGAGTTGGAAACAACAATAAAGAATTAAATGTTAAAAAATCATAAGAAAAAATAATTGGCCCTTCACTGCAAAAAGGTTTGTCATTACTTACGTAGATGCTACATTATGTATCTAATCAACTGAAGAGCAGTAGTTTGGAGAAAAATGACTCTGACAGTTATTTCTGGAATGAACACAGGAACTGACTGGATTAGAGAGCAGAATATAAGGCTGACACTGCTCTAATGAAAATTATGCTGTATTAATTTCTGGACATCTTCGAGAGATATTAGGAAACTGAAGGACTTCTATATAAACGGAAATAATATTAAAAGGAGGAAGGATTACCTAGTAAAGCAAATGTTGAATAATTGAAAGGATATAGCTTGCCTAAAGGAGAAACGGAATGATCTACAGCTCTATGTAAGATATAAAATCCTTGGCAGTAGTAAGTGAGATATGATATTTCGTCTGGATATAAATATTAACCTCTGGAAAGAGTTAAGGAACATGAGGGTGTCTCTTAAGGGCTCCTGATAATCACATATTGAATTATGTGATCCATTATATGAAAAGAGAAGATCAGAGCTGGTATTGGCTTTAAAATGCACCTTCTTGAAGAGCTAAAGCAATCCTATAATGTGGATGGACTAGATGACCTAAGAGGTTTCTTCTGTTATCCTCGCCATGATTCTACTCCATTCATCATAGAAGTCCTGATCTTCCCAAGCAGTGCATTAGAATTGCTTCATAGAATCGCAGAATGGTTTGGGCTGGAAGGGACCTTACAGCCCATCTAAATTCCATCCCCCAGCCATGGGCACGAACACCTCCCACTAGCCCAAGCTGCCCAAACCCCATCCAGCCTGGCCTTGAACACTGCCAGGGATGGGACATCCACAGCTTCTCTGGGCAGCTTGTGCCAGTGCCTCACCACTCTGAATAAAGAATTTCTTCCCAATATCGAATCTAATTCTAGTGTTTTTTTAGTTTAAAACCATTACCCCCTGCCCTATCACTACAACCCTGACAGGAGTCCCTCTCCTACTAGGCCTCAGTCAACCTTTTTATCATGTATCCTTGGTCTTTCTCCACCAGACATATTGGCTGTTAATCAGGTTTTTATTTATGCACTCTTCTGCATGGTTTCAGTTTTTCCTTGCAATAAGCCATTGTTTATGTGTTCCTGAATCCATGTGTTCAACTATGTAAGATTTCATGAGAAGTGATAAAACTATTGATAAGCAATTTACCTTAAGTTAAACTGACGAAGAACTTTAGGTATACTTAAGGGGTGAAATTAAAGATAAACATATTAAAATTTAGTTTGAAGTCTAGACTCCTCTCTCTTTTCTCTGATGATTGGAGATTCTCGAATGTGGATAGTTTTGATTCAGGTACAATAAAGGATGTAAATCAGCCCTGTCAATTCAAATTCATCAATTCTGAAAGACTAAAAATAATACATTTTATTTTCTGTTCAAATGCTCCCTGGAATTTGCCTTGGGATACATTTCAGCAAAGACCCAATGAAGTTCAGTTGAGCTGTGATATCTTTTGGGGATCCTCGGGAGCACAGAAGCGCCCAGCTCCCTTTTCCATCATGTTGCTGAGAACAGGTGGCCTCCTCGGGGGTCACCAAGTATATTTAGGGCTGAAATTGGAGCGGGCTGGAGCCAGATTGGCTGTGCTGGTCACATGCGTAATTAGGAGCTGATGCACCAGGCTTGCTCTCGCCCAGCACTGCTCAGGAGGGAAGACTGGAGAGGCTTTGCTCCTAAGGATATTTACTAGATGTTGCTGGTAAGGACATCTAATCACATTTGGCTTCTTTTCCTTAGATTAGGATCTAAAGCCATTTCCTGATTCTGTAGTTTCTGAGAGTAGCAGTTGTGCCTTGCCCATAGGAGTCAGATTTTCTGGCTGAATAACTGACTGGTTGGAAATTGCAGTGAGAGGAAAGGGCCCGGAACTGTGTTCTGGAAGTGCAACTGAAGGTTATAATTGTGACAACTTGTACAGAGAGGTTCCTCATGTGCAAGTCCCTACTGCTCTTGCACAGTTGTTCATAAACTTTTGCCTACCTTATCGTAGGATGTGCCAATTTTTGACTGAGTTATTCTTCATTTATTTTGTTAGGTAATATTCTACTTTAACCTTTTTTTTTTTTTTTTTTTTTTTAATTTTTCTCAACATATTGGGACTAAAAAGAGACAGTATCCTATGTTCCTATATTTAACCTGCATTACTAGACTTCACTTGCCTCAGAAGGAATTGCAGTTTAGCCAGCTAAACAAAACCACCCTGTCATTTGGTAGTATTAGCTTACACGGCAAATATCTTTGGACTCAGGAACAGCTGTTGCAAAGGCTCATCCCCTACCGACATTAGAAACGTGGCTATATTCCCTGGTGGAAAATTGTAACTGTGCCTCACAGCAAAATCATTGTTAATTAATTCATTTAGAGGTTTTGACAGTAATCTGTACTTGGCAATTCAGCCAATTCAGTGGATTTTTCATCTTTTCCAGGTCTGAAGAAATATAGAGAAAAAAGCCACAGGAGGTAAAAAAAAAAAAAAAAAAAAAAAAAAAAAGCATATGCTAATGCTGGGAAAAGGGAAATTGCCTCATTAACATAAGGTCACTTAAAAAATATTTACAATCTTTTCCTACATTATATTTCTATTTGTGAATGAATATAGTAGAATATGCAGATAAAGCTCCCATTTATACAAGAGTTTTAACAATGCAACAATATTGTCCAGAATAGTCTCAAAGAAAAATCTTCATATGACTGCTGTAATGGAAAAAAATCTAATCATACTTCAAGAAATCTCTTCCTTTTTTAAAAACAACAACAACAACAAACAAACAAACAACTTTTCATTGAATTCTAGTATTGGTGTTACAACTGTTAAAGTATTTGTCCAAAATGGTAACTGATATTGGTATTGATTGGTGCTTGAAACTTAATCCAACATTTTCCCATAATAATCTGAAACAAAGTAATGGCAGATTCCAACTTTAGTTCTTTCTGTTGTTCAAGTTCTTCCATTGATTAGCCAATAAGAGTGTAATAATTTTGCTAGTTACTGTGACCCATGCACTTTATGAATTTGACAGATAGCTTTTCACTGTCAGTTGTGGGCTAATACTGTATATTTATACTTTTATCCACTGTGTGACCAGTGAGTGGGGGAAAGACGGAAAAATACCCTCAAAATGGAGGAGGAAGAATATGAGGAAGTTGTGGAGGTAAGAAGTAAATCTGAGAGTCGGATTAATTGTTTTCTGCCTTGTGAATTATTATATTAACTACTTTAACAAGACACTGCTTGTGAACATAGATGGTTACTCCTGTTTACTGTCTGAAGATTAGAGTTTGATTAGATATCTGCTAAATGATTTGATGAGTAAAAAAACAACAACAACAGCATAAAGTTGCTCTCTCTCTGGTTCCTGTCATAGTTTCTGTGTTTAAAAAAAGGACTGTAACCATCCCACACCCCCATCACGAGGTTTTGTGGTTACACTTCTGCATAATTATAGATGCAGGGGGCCATCTCCTTTTCCCCCTGGCTTGCCCTCTGTCATCCAATCCATGCTAGAGAGGATGACTTTGGAAGCACTGTCTAGCCTGGCTTCTGTCTGTCTGCCCACTGCAATGCAGAGAAACAGCAGGTTTTTTCCCTCCAACGTACTATTGACCAGTAGTGCATTTAGTCTTAGAAGCTGCAGAGATGGAGCTAGACCTAAACCTGCAGATGTCTGTGGAGTTGCATCAGGGATTCATTTGCTGATTGGGCATTTAAACTGACAGTTATACACCTAAATATTTAGTCTTAATGATGGGATTAAATGAATCCCAAGGAACTAGAGAAACTATAGTTTATTGTTATGAGCAAATGCTGTGGGAATAATGAGTTTTCTATTAAAACAGTATACATGGTAAAGGAAGGTGTTACTTGTTACTTTCCTACTATCTGACATGAAAATTTGTGTCATTAAATGCATAAGTGATTCTAAGAAACTGCTCGGCACTTTGAGGAAGAAAACAAAACCAAAATATATTGCAGACACATGTCTCACAACTCTTATTTCCACACCAAATTCAATGGGTTGCTGATTTCAGGCAGTATAACAGTACTGAGACCTGGCTGCCAATTTCAAAACATTCAAATAATGAATGAAGTCATACAGTTTGCCAGTTGAATTAGTTAAACGTGTTGGGAAATAAAACCATTTTAACACATACGTTGTACAATCTCGTCAAAAAGACACCAGTTCTTCATTGTTTTATATTATGAGGTTATGACTTTATGCTTCCTGAGCATTATGTGTGCTCTGTAACAAAATGTATTTTTATTTGTTGTCAAAGTTTGTTTGTCAATGCTGGACTTATTATATGCCAGGCTTTATGTCTACACAGGTCTCTTTAATCCTTTATTTATTTATCTTAATTTTTGATTACTGCCTTCCTGTGTACACATCCCTAGGACAGACCAGGATAGTGCTGCTGTAGTAGCTTCCCCGAAGATATTCAAAGGGAGAAGTTAAACAGGAACAATAACATCTGGTATATCTTAAAGATAATTTATCCTTATTTTATTTTTTTTAACTATATGCATCCTCTATTTTAAACCTATATGAATTCTGTCAGAAATTTGTCTTCAGAAAGGGTAGAATATTATTGTTGAATAACGAGTGGCTGAGACAACACTGAGGATTTTAAGATACTACATTTCCCTTCTCTGGATTTCTTAGTCTGCACTGGACCCTGTAGCCACTTGTGATGTACAAAAACTAGGAAATACAGCAAACCTTTTAGTGTTGAATAACTGAAGGATTTGGGGAAGGTGGTTCAAGCACCTTACAAGGTCAGTGAGCAGAAATTGCCTGAAAACAAAACTAACCAAGAGATGGACTGCAAAGTATCAGCAGGCTACATGAACCTGGCCTGAAGGACAACTTTGTGAAAAGGGCTTAAATTTTAGTCAGATTTTTAATGGATTGATTCAAAAAGCTTTTGGTTCCTGCAGTTTTGGCATGTGAAATTGAGCAAATGATTGTTGAGGAGCTTTTCAAAGGTAACATTTTAAGTTTTTATCTTGCTGGAAGCCAGTGTCAAGTTAAATACCTTTTGAATAAAACTGCTGCTCGCTTCCACAGCAACACCTTTACGAGTTTTCTGTCAGTTAAGCAGGGTGGCGGCGGAGGACGCGGCCCTCAGCACCGCCGCCATTTGCCGCAGGGCGGCGCGGCGCCATGGCGGGCTGCCGGGCAGGCGGGACGGCGCCATCGCGCGGCCGCCATTTGCTGGGTGGCCGCTGCCGGCGGCGACGCAGGGACGGGCTCGGCAGGTGTCGGGGCAGGGCGGCTGCGGGCTTCTCGTTCGCGCTGAGGCTCTGCCTGCCACGGTGCCCAGCAGCTGCTCCTGGGAAAGGAGGCCCCAGGGGAAAGGAGGACTGCGGGTGGGGGAGTGAAATCGAAGGCAGGGTTGTAAACGCCTTCGCCTTTCCTGGGGGATCGGTGCTCCGGCAGGTCACGGAGTTGCAGTGCAGGTTGCTGAAGGAAGAGGTGGGCAGGACTTGCACCGTCAGGGAAGAGTTGATAGTGCCTTCATGAAAAACGACAGCCTGAGGCACACGTGGCAGGGAAGGAGTGCCAGCTGGAAACCCTGGTTAAACAGGTGATGGAAGCTGGCTGTCAGGATGGAGAAGGCTGGAAGCTTGTGGTTCTTGGCAAAAGGAGGAAGGTTCTTGCTCCACCTGCAGATCTGCAGCTTCAGAGTGGGTGTAGCACTCTGGGCACTTTGTTAGGCAGCTGGAGAAATCCTCACAGATACAGCCCTTGTGCTCATGGATGGCCTTAATCATCCTGGTGTCTGCTCTAAGGGCACTATGGCTGTGCACAAGCAGTCTAGGAAATTTCTGGAATGTGTTGAAGATAAATTGCTTGATGCAGGTGATCAATGGACATGCTACTCAAACGAGAAAGAACTGTTGGAAGATGCAAATGTCAAGAGCAACCTTGGCTACAGGGACCACAAGGCTGTGGAATTGATGATTCTGAGCAAAATGAGCAAGATAAACAGAATTAGAGTCCCAGATTTCAGAAAGACAGATCCGGGCTTGTTCAGGAAATTGCTTGGGAAGATCCTATGAGAAATAGTCCAAGAGAGCTGGGTGATCCTCAAGAACAATTTCCTCAGAGCAAAAGAATTGTTCAATCTAATGTGAAGAAGTCCAGTGCAGCAGAAGGCTGGCATGGATGAACAGGGAGCTCCTGACTGAGCTCAAACACACAGAAGGTATACAGGAAGGCATACAAAAAGTATATGGCAGGAGCTGCGCACTTAGGAGGAATACAAAGATGTAAAACATTATAAACTCCATTCCTATATGCATGGGTAAAGTTCAGCTGGAGCTGAAACCAATGAGGGAACTGCAGAGCAGCAAGGAAGTGTCATCAGCAGCAGCAAGAGGAAAGCAGAGAGAGTGTGGGACTGTAGTTCAGTGGTCAGGGACCTAGTTACAAGCAACAGGCAATACTGAGGTTCTCAAAGTTTTATTTTTTGCCTCAGTTTTGGCCTTGTACTCTGGTCTTCCAGGTCCCTGAGTGTCGTAGCAGAGACATGGAGGTGAAGTAGTATCTACAGCAGAGGAAGACAGTTAGGGATGACTTATCCCACTGTGATGTACATTAGTCCAATGGAACCAAAGGGGATATAAGTCCAGGTATGCTGGTGCAGCTGGCTGATGGCACTGCAGGGCTACTCTCTATCATCTTCAAAATTTCATAGTGCTGTGGGGATGATCCTGATGACTGGAAAAAAAAGATTCAGTATTCAAGAACGGCAAGAAAGAGGATCCAGGGAACAACAGGCCTAATCAATTTCAGTCAGTAAGGGTCAGCCTCAGTCTGTAGGAGTGGTGAGGCACTGGAACAGGTTGCCCAGAGAAGCAGTGGATGCCCCATCCCTGGAGGTGTTCAAGACCAGGCTGGATGGGGCCTTGGCCAACCTAATCTAGTAGATGGCATCCCTGTCCACGGCAGGGGGCTTGGAGTTAGATTATCTTTAAGGCCCCTTCCAATCCAAGCCAATCTATGATTCTATGATTGTCTTCTTTCTTGCAGGTAAAATTAGATAATGATCCTTCATTAATTACTTAGAAGGAATATTAATTCAGGAACATCTGGAAAAAAATCCACTTGTTACTGCAAAAAAAAATATAAAAGATCTTCAGTATTATCAAGGATAGGTACCTATGAACTACACCTGTGTTTCTCCAGAAGTGTGTTTTTAAAACAGTCCTTTTAAGAGAAGCTACAGCTTGTTATTCTGTATGATCTGGCCTAACAATGATTTTTTTTTTCTCCTTTGTTTACTAGTACTACATTGAGGAGACAATTATTGAAGAGGGTGAACCACATGAGGTAAAAGTTCTTGTGAAACTGCATGTGATATATATATGCATGTAATTAATATATAAAGCTGAACTAGTGACCTTTTGCATTCTGAGGATTAATTTTTGATAGCAAGCAGACAACTGTCTTTTGCCCAGCAGCTAAGTTTGCACAGGAGTTGACAAAATGAAGCACAGGTTATGTTATTAACAAGAAAAACAGGCTTTAAAAGATTTCTTAGGTAATATATTGACAAAACAAAAAAACAAACAAAAAAAACCCCACACAATTATTAGTGTTAAAGATGAAAGATGAACAGAATTATTAAGGATGTGACTAGATACGTATATATGAGCAATAGGAATATGCCTGCATTATATGTAACATTTTACATATACATAAAGATTTTGCCCCAAACCAGTTTGCATGTATTAATTCTTTTCCCTTTACTTGTGTAATCTAACTGTAGTAATTTGCAGATTTTTTCATGTCACTGGTAACAAATGTTTGAGTTAACAAGGAGTTATTACCAAAATTTGAAATTATATTTATAATACAGACATAATAAATTTTTTGGTATGCTACCATGAAATATTCTTTATGGCATAGACTTACGCTGAAACAGAAGTTTAGTGGTTCATTTTATGTGTGTTTTCCTGCCAAAGGATCCGTTCCCAAAGTCTTCCTGTAGTTTTAATTTAACAAAATATAATTAAATGAATACTGTTTGAACAAATAGACTAGGACTGTACTTTTGAAGAATATTGTATTAATTTTAAGATGAAGTCAGCCTTTGAATTCATCGGGTGTTTTAAAATCTGTAGCCAGACTGAATTTAAAGGGAGCAATAGCATGATTATTTTTGTGTCTGAAGTGTATCAGTTTTTGAAAACAGTATTGTGGAATAGTGAATTACATATGAGTATGAATATTTTCCCAATAGGAAAAGTGCCACTGTTTTTCCACTTTGTAAGTGGTTTCTGAATACCAACTGTATATGCAGAGGAGGTGAAAAATTATAATAAAATTAAAATATAATTAAAATAAAAATGATTATTATTAATAAAAAGATTTATAATTGCAAAGCAAGTATGTTTTTCTTTATTTCCAGGTGGTCACTGAGATCACTGAGACCACTACCACAGACTTCACAGGTCCTAAAACCGTCACATATACTGTTGAGCATGAAAAACCTTCCGTTGAGGCTGCAGCACCTCCAGTCAGAAAGAAGACAATACGGACAAAAGTGGACACATCTAAGTTTTTGACACCTTATCTGCAACACAGTAATAAAATGAAGGACCTGTTCAGTGAGGTAAATTGTCCCATGTCTTTTATTTGTTTAGGAACACCAATTTTTAAACTTTTAATAGGTATTGTTGCAAACCTTCATGCTACTATTTTGGCTACTTCTGTATTTCATTTCATGATGTGTATTAGTGCTATTTGCCTGAAGTAGGAAGTTTCCTTCTTTCAATTAACCCATGCCTTGCCCATTTCCTGCTTAGGTGCATTAAGTAATTATTAAGCACAAAAAGTAGCTTGAGGCAGATGTCTGAATATCTTCATAGATATCAGTTAATAGGACTCCTGGACTATCTGACTTGGATACTCAAGTAAAGATACAGGAGCCAATGTCTATTGGAATGAAAAGCTTAATATTTTTATAGTAGTATATTTCTCTATCCCTCTATGCATTGAATAAAAATTTTTGTATGTTGGAACAAGTGCTTACCTAACTTCCTGGTATGGGAAACCAAAGTCCAGTAGACCAATACTGTACTATGTTTTAAAGGGTGGAAAACAACTGCACTGCACATACGTAAGATGGTGTCAGATCCTTTTTCCTAAACTTTTACGTATGTTACTCACCAGTGTTCACTGTTAAAGGGTTATATGAGATCACAGGTCTAGGAATGCTAGACTCATGCAAAAATTCTCTTTATCTTTGCTTACTGTAACTTACAAGTTACTTTGCTTACAAGTAACTGTATATTTATTAATACCAAACTCCTAAGGAGAATAAACTCAATTAGAAGTGGTCTAAAACAAGCTAAAGATAGAAATGGATATTTTCCATTGTGTCAGATGGAAGAAAGTCGGTTGGTTAAAATAAGCATAACTCTGCAAATGTAATTGAGTAATGCCAGTTTGTGTGAGTCAATGATCTGTCTAAAATTCCTACACTAACCAGATGAATACATCAATAATTGTTGTTTGCATTTCTGCCAGAGTTTTAAGACATGTCTTAATTACATTTGTCATTATTTTCTTTCAGAACAAGTACAAAGAAAAATTTAGAAAAGAAAAAGGAAAGCCATATGCATCCACAATTGATACCCCAGAAATTCGGAGAATCAAGAAAGTGCAAGACCAGCTCAGTGAGGTAGGTATCAAATGTCATAAGAAAAAAAAATGTTGACTGGTAACGAAGCCAATTGAATCATGATTTTAAATGTTAGATAAGAAGTGATAATTTTTTGATGATATGGTGATGAGGCAACCTGAATATTTAGCAGAAACTTTATCAAGATTACAAGAGCAAAGAATACAGAGTACATGACAATCTGAGTTCTGTGATGTAGATTGGAGTTTAGGCCTTTCAGTAAAGGAGATGTGATGATTCCTGACCAGTTGAATAATAGTCCTGCTTCATTGTGGAAAAAGAGGTTTGAAAAATTCTGACCAGAAGTTACAGACAAGGGAGATGATGGTGATGCCTTTATCATTGAGTCTGAAGATACAACACATTATGTCCTGCAGTCATTGTGGATGATATACCTGACAAATTTTTGTTGAGGTCAAGTTGAGTGCTGGGTGAATAGCCATAGAATTTTACTTGTAAAATGTTTAAACATCTTTGTTTTCATAAAGCAATGGAAAGTCAGTTTGTAAAAACTGGAAAAAATGATACTAAAATTCTCCAAGTGTTGCAAAATGAACTTCTGTACATTTCATAATTTAATTTGGGTTTTCCAAGGTGTTTTGCCCCTTCTTTGTCCCCTCTGTGTGAATCTTAGTGATTTGCTTTTGTAAGCTAGCCCAGGCACAATTGCCACTGATGCAGTGCTTGAAGTTCTGGAAGCTAGCTCCTCCTCTTCTCTCTTTTAAGCAATTCCAGTCTCCCTTTCAGCAATACACCTCACAGTTTGGGAAACTGAAATCTGCCTACCGAAGCATCCTAATTCTTTGTACAATAAATAGGGGGAGTTAGGTCCCTAAGAATGGCAATCCCTAAAGCTTAGAGGGGAGACACCTAATCTAACCGGTGTTCAGGAGATGAGCACCCACTAAATTCTACTCCACTCCCGATTTAGGATATATTGAGGAATGTGATACAGCAGTCCACACACTAATGCTGACTGACTGAGCCTGCTGTCAAGGTGGGAGTGGTATAACTGCATTAGGATCATTTTCTGCCCAAGATTGCCATGTTGGTGTGGCTATCTTGCTTTTGGGACTACAGCTAGTGTATGGTCCATGGTAATGGACTGTGAAATTAAGACATACTATGTAGCATGGGGATCTCTCTATCTCATTATGCAGGATGGAAGTACTCTTGGAAAGAGCTCTGTTTACAGCATTACAGAAGGGCAGTGCTTCTCGCTTGGGTTCACAGCTCTTGACAGAGTCTCAAAGCTGCTTTTCTTTCTTGGTTAATTCACAAAATAAATTTGTTTCCATAGGTTTTATTTCTCAGCAACAGCTAGCCCACAGTAAAGGTTAATCGTATACTTAAATGCTTTACTGAATTAAGATTTGGGCTGTTTGCAGTATTAAGTGTCAAAATTTAGATATTCTGCTTTTTTTTTTTTTTTTTAAATGTCAGTTTTTGCTGTAAATATAAATGTGGTTTGGTATGATCTAGGTTAAATACCGCATGGCTGGTGAAGTTGCTAGAACTATTTGCCACGTCGATGAAAAGGCCAAGGATATAGAACATGCAAAGAAAGTATCGCAGCAAGTGAGCAAGGTGAGCGAGTTGTAACTTCCTGGGAGGGTTGTGAACATTAATGAATCATGGAACTACTGATACAAGTAAGGTTTTGAGCTCAGGGTGGTGAAATAGTATCTGTAAAAGAGTTTATAAGCACTGGAAGAGAGACCAGAGAAATTGATCGAAGCAAGTATAAATACTTTAAATGTTTTCAACTGATGTCTTTAAATGCAACTGTTTTGGGACTTCTACTTCGCAAAAATCTTTAGAGCGGCTAACAACAAATTAACAAATGTAAATATTTTCTAATATTAGACTAACCAACGTGCTGATCTTTTTGTGCAGGTGTTATATAAACAGAACTGGGAGGAGAACAAGGACAAGTACTTACTTCCTCCTGATGCCCCAGAGCTTGTGAATGCAATAAAAAATACTGCAATGTTCAGTAAGGTAAGAAAAATCACAGGTTTATGCAGCTGAAGTTTAAGAAGCATTCCAAATCAGATATTAATTCATTCTGTATTCTGGCATTTTTCTGTTTTTAAGAAACTCTATACAGAAGACTGGGAAGGAGACAAAACATTATTCTATCCATACAATGACAGCCCAGAACTTAGAAGGGTAGCACAAGCTCAAAAGACTCTGAGTGATGTAAGTATTAAAGCCTGTTAGACAGGTGGATCACTGCAGCAGTGTAACTTGGTAGGCTTCTTGGTGGACTTTGTAAAGATAAAAATGCATAGATACATGCTAGTAGTTAGCTCTGACAGTAGGGCTAGATCAGTAGAGAAGTATGTATTCTATTGGCCATTTAATGTTGGATTATGAGTGAAATAATTGAAGATCTGAGATAATCAGTAAGAAGACCTCTGTCTCTCAAAATGTGTTGAGAAACTGGGTTGGCTGCAAGCCCATTTCACTGGGCTTTGTGATGAATCTACAAATCTGTATCTCTAAAACAACAATAAGAAAACTCAGGAGTTTGTGAAGCAAACTCAGGATCCTATTTTCTGATATTCCTGCTGATACAGACATGTAACTGTTCAACTAAATTTCAGGTTTCACATAAAGACTTCCACGAATTTTGCAGATGTCTCATTTATCATGAGAAATAGAGTAGTATACTTGAAAACTTTCCTAGGGAACTGTTTTCTTTTTGATGTCTTTTATCAATAAATTTTTTCCATGTTATTTTCCTCCAGAATACATTGATTGAAAGATTTTATGCTGCAGTAACTGTGGATAGACTGACATTAGTTAATGGTGGTGTTAGCAGAATTAATAGTAAATTAACTGTTGCTATTTAAGTGGGTAGTTACTGCAAATGATTGTCTCTTTCATGTCTTCAGATTGTCTACAAAAAAGGGCATGATGAACGAAAATCTAAATATACTTCTCTGCCAGATCCACCTGATGTGGAACAAGCCAAGAAAGTGACAAGGCAGCTGAGTGATGTGAGTAGAATGCAGAATTCTTTTGTAGAAATCTCTCTTTTGGAATTAGAGAGGCAAAAAGGTACTTAAAGGGAGAGCAGAAGAAAAGACCAGAGCTCATATGAAGATCTTGTTGATTTTTAGTGGTGAAAGTCAGTTTTTACCTTTTCTTTCTTCCTCAGATGTCTCAGAGAAAAACCAGTCTAGTCTCAGGTGAAAGGCAAATATTCATTCTTGCAAGTCAGCAAATTTAGGAAATTATGATGGAAATTACATCCTTTTTAAGATTAGGCAGTTACAGTATACATTTATGGTTGCAAAAATATTTAGAAATACTATAGCGAACTCATCTGGAAGGTGTAGGACAGTGGTATGTCATTTAGAGAAAATTTCTTGAACCTTATGAGGCTTAAAAGCTCATTTTTTTTGGCATGGAAAATGCAAGATCAGTATGATTATTATTTGAAATTAATAAAATAGTCAGTAACCTGTATATGTATCTACTAACCAAAAAAAATTAGAAAAAAATAGTTATTTTTGACATATACATTCTTTATCAATGTGCTAACAGTTGAAATGGCATTGAAGAAGTTGTATTTTTGTGATAAAGCAATTGTGGCTGAAAATGCATTTGGAACACTGAGTGAAAAATTAAGATGTTTTGTTTAATTAAGCAGACAGTAATTGTTAAAGTAATTTTTTTAAAACGCTTTAAACTTTCTGTATAAGCAGTTTATACTTAATTTCCATGAGCTTGAATATAGTCTACCAGAAATCACAAATACCATGCCAATCCATATATTGAGAGGATTTTCCATTTACGTCCTCTAACAAGTTTCAGCAGGAATTTAATAAGAAGACTTTTAAAAGCAAATTTTTCACGTGAAAATTGAACTGGGGATTAAATTATTATTCTTATTATTTTTTTAAATTTCATTATAGATTATTTACCATGAGGACTATAATAACAAGATCAAAGGCAAGTGGAGTCAAACTCCATGCTACGATGTTGCAGTTGCAAAAATGAATGCAGAAAATATAAGCATGGTAAGTGAATTATTCAGAAAATCTTGAAATGAACAGCTTTATCCTCTGCTTTGTGTTAATGCGGCAAATACTGATCAAGTTTGCCTGCTCCACTTGTTGTATTTCTCTTTTTCTATTTATTCTACTTCGTGGGTAGCTGATTTGTAATGTAACTGCACTTGATGCATTGGTCTCTATTTTTCTCTGCTTCTAATAGAGGAAATACCAGGAAGACTTTGAAAACATGAAAGACCAAATCTACTTTATGCAGACTGAGACTCCAGAATATGAAGCTAATAAGCGAGTTACAAATAATGTCAGTAAGGTATGTGACAACTTCTCCCATTTCTTTAGCCAGAGTATAGTTCTGTAGTCAGGACTGTGCTGAAGCTGTTTTGTCAAATGTCAAAAAAAAATTTCTTCTATGCAAAAGATGTATTCTTCTGTTTTTTCCACTACAAAGCTTACAATGAATCCTAGCCATGCTTATGATCTTAAGTCATTAATCTGTAGGAATGTGACTATTCCAAGATGTCAGCTGATATTTGAAAAATCAAAATGTTTGGCGAGCTGCTTAGAGGTGTGGAGATCTACTTAATAGCTATCAATTATTTTGTGACTCTGTCTCCCAGCATGTCATCCCTGCATTCATGCGATCTGAGCTCTTGTCATGGTCTTTTGCCAATATGAGCCATGAGTTAAAAAACAGAGAGAAAATTTTCCTGAAAATTTCAAGGTGATATAGGTTAGTGAATGTTTGGCTTCTAATGCTGATTTTTAAAACCTCACCCGTTTTTTATTTTTTAAAGACAAAATACAGAGCAGACTATGAGAAGAACAAAGCTAATGCAGATTATAATGTGCTTCCTGCCACAGAGAACCCATTGCTGAAGCAATTGAAAACTGCAGGAAATGTGCTGAGTGATGTAAGTATTGTCAAAGTACACCTGGATGATTTTCTGTCAAGTACAATTAACCAAACTGATAATTTCTTCACAAGGCTTCTCCATTGGATCTCTCAGTATTTTAGTTTTATAAACCTATTATTTGTCACGAGATACTAGTGACCAGAATAGTATAGCTAAAAGGAGTCATTTCTCTGCAGGAGAGTATAACAATAGAGTGTAACAATATTTGCAGCATGTTATGGTGATACCTAATTATTGTATAGTTCATTTAGATTCCTGCGCAAAATGGATCACAAGATGACAGTTCTTCCTTTATTGCTTAAGGAACTTTAGGTGATGTCAACAATGATAAAATATGCAGTACTTACACGTATGCATATACGTTGTATTCTTGATACTTACTTCAAGAATGTAATGGCCTTCTTGATTTCTCTTTATCTATTTTCATCTGTTTGAAAATACATTTCATAATTCTCATTGTCAGAAGTCACTAGAAAGTGTCTTGTTTTTTTTTTAAAATAAACATTGAAAATAAAAAGACCATCTATTTTTCAGTGTTTTAGGAAAGCTTTTCTTTGCAATCATTTCTTAATTTTGCTGTTGTTATTTGTACTGTTTTGTGAGAGAGTTTCAGTGCAATCTACTTTATTACCTGACATTATTTTCTTTTGCAGAAATTATACAAAGAAGCCTATGAACAATCAAAAGGAACAAGCATGAATTACTGTGACACACCAAAGTTTCAGACTGATAGTGTTCTAAAGAATTTTAGTGATGTATGTATTTTTATTCTCATTTCATTCTGTAGCAACATTCTTGATTACTTTTATTTATCAACCTGTGATTATTTTTCCAGGTAAAATACAAAGATGCATATCAAAAGAATATTTTAGGGCACTATTTGGGCAGTTTTGAGGACCCACATCACACACACTGTATGAAAGTTGAAGCTATGAAGAGTGATGTAAGTGTGGCAGTCATTCTGTTCTAACCATGATACTTTTATTTTGGAGAAAGCTCAATTATGTTTTCTTACTGAATGTTGATTTTATCCCTAGAAAAATTACAAAGCAGATTACGAGGAGGACAAGACAAAATGCTACTTCCCTCAGACCATAACTCAAGAATATGAAGCTATTAAGAAGTTAGATCAGTGTAAAGATGTAAGTATAGCATTGCAGTGGTTATCAAATAGCTATTTACATACCGGGTATCTGCTCTGAGGCATATGGAAATTTACATAAAATTAACAATTTAGTTAATTTTGAAGATTTTCAATTTGTATTTATTTGCATATGTGACTTTTAAAAACCCTATTAATCTAACCCTATTAATTTAGAAGCCTTTTGCGGCATCTAGTAATCAAGACAGTTACAGCAAAAGTAACATAAGAATCATTGTGCGGGACAGAGCTTATCTGCACCTATGCCATAACTGCTAGCTATCCCAAGTAATGCTATACTGCTGTGACTTATTAAATAAAAAATATTTGATTATGTACATTTATCATGAATGTATTCATTATTTTCCCTCAGCACACCTACAAAAAGCATCCTGATCAAATCAAATTTACTCAAGTGACTGACTCTCCAGTACAGAAGCAAGCAGAGATCAATAGTAAACAGCTGAGTGATGTAAGTATACATACTAAACATGTCACTGTATTCTGAGAATATCAATTTCTGCACTGTGGCCGCTTTCACTTAATCTTACAGTTTTAAGAGAACTCCTGAAATCAATGTATAGGTGAATGTACGTGCATATATAGGCACAAACATGGACAAAAACATTTGTGTGTATATGCTGTCCTGTTCCAGTGGAAGACCACCTGGAAATCAGATTTTTTTGATATTTTCAAGTGGCTGTTCATGTCAAGTTTCAGTGTGTGCGTTTGCAATTTTGTGTCTATCATTCTAAAAGTATTCTTTGCACCAGTTAATTCACTGGGGTTTATGCCATTCACTTGGCAAGGACTAGGATTTCATCTCTGTCTTCCTTTGAGAGTGAGGTAGCACCAAATCTTTGAGCTGTGTCACTCAGTATTACTAAACATTTACTATCTAAAAACGTTGTCCTGGTAATTTTCTTTCTTTATTGTTCTTTGCAGATACTGTATAAATCCAAAGGTGAAAAAATTATTCACAAGTACAACCTCCCTCCTGATGTGCCCCAGTTTATCCAGGCTAAAGTTAATGCCTACAATATTAGTGATGTAAGTATATTTCCAGAGTTCTTTATTCTACTTCCAACTTGAAGTTTCTTCTAGCTAGAAACTGTTCATTCAAAATTCAATTTTTCTTCTAGAACTATTACAAAACGGGTTTGGAAGAATTAAAATCAAGAGGATATGATCTAAAATCTGATGCTATTCCTATCCGAGCTGCCAAGGCTGCTAGACAGGCTGCCAGTGATGTAAGTGCATCCTTCTCAGAGGAACTATTTAATTCATAAGAGTTTACTTAAACTGTATTTGAGAGATATACTGATATTTTAGAGAGAACTTCTTTATTGACTTTTTTGTGCATGTTATTAGAGTATTAATGGCCTTAACACAGTTTTATTTTTATTGCTTCATTGATGAGTTTATATAATTCTATTTAGAAAAGGATGTCTTTTAATGTAATTCTCTCTGAATAAAAAGGCTGACTTGAAGTCCAGTATGATTAAGGAAAATTGCTGGAGTAGGTCACTAATGAGAGCTCCATGAGCAATGGACCTGAGTTCTCTCTGTCCTTAATTACAGACTTGATCATAAATAAGATGAAAGTCTCATCCTTGCATGTGAGGGATACTTTTTGTAGAGAATAAAGGATAGCTTTGCTTTTAATTTACTTTTTACTAAGTTACCATACTTACAATGATGTTCTCTGGGTTGTATTTTAACAGGTTAACTATAAAAAAGCCTATGAACTTTCCAAGGGTAAACTTGTTGGCTTCCAGAGCCTCCAAGATGATCCTAAACTTGTTCATTATATGAAAGTAGCCAAGATGCAGTCTGAGCGAGAGTACAAGAAAGATTATGAGAAAACAAAAACTAAGTACAACACTCCACTGGATATGGTCAATGTTGTGGGTGCCAAGAAGGCTCAAGAGATTGCGAGCAATGCTAATTACAAGAACCTCATACATCACTATACTTACTTACCAGATGCAATGAATGTGGAGCTAACCAAAAACATGATGGAAATTCAGAGTGATGTAAGTAGAACCTTATGTGAACAGAAATTTTGAGATGCCTCAAACAAAAGCTGTGAAGCCTCAGGAAAGGTCCCTGAATTGTTTTTTCTCATCCCTGAAGTTCTAAATATTGTCTCTGCTTCTTTATTAGAATGCATACAAAGCAGATTATAATAACTGGATGAAAGGCATTGGTTGGATCCCCCTTGGATCACTAGAGGTAGAAAAAGCTAAAAAAGCTGGAGATGCCTTGAATGAAAAGAAGTATCGTCAGCATCCAGACACCATTAAATTTACAAGTGTGGTGGACACTCCAGTAATGGTCCAAGCCAAACAGAATACAGTTCAACTCAATGATGTAAGTAGAGAAAGAAAAGGGTCTTGTAGTAAAGTAGAGATGTATCTGCTGAAGAATTGAGCATTGTCTTTAAATCCTTTTAAGTACTATCAGCTTGGAAGAGTTTCTGTGCATTGTCTTTGTTCTGCACTCTGATTTGGCCGAAGTAATTTCCAAGTAGGAGACTGTCGAGCTCCGTGGAAGTCATGCAGCTCTTTCAGTTCACGTCACCTGAGCTTGTCCATTTGTATTTTAAGTGTATTTTAAATGCACTGTATTTAAGAAATTATGCAAAATTTTCAAGTTGTTCTTGATGTTTTCCTACCTACAATAAGGAATGAATTACCAAATGTCTGATTAATGACAATATGTCCATCATTATAAAACAGCAAGATTTGTTTTGTACTCTCCTACCATTCCTTATTATCTCATGTTTTCCAGAATTGTGTTTTTATGTATATTGGAGGGCTCAATGCTCTTTAGAGTTTCTGAGTAAAGACTGCATAGAGGATTTAGGACACATTTCTTCTATCAATAAGATCAATTATTCTGCATGAAAAGTGCAGTCTCAGTCTTCTGAGATAGGTGGCAATGTATATTTGCAAAATCAAACATAAACCCACAGTGAGCTGGGGCTAGCTATACAACAAAAGAAGGATTTATGTATGTATCATATATTTTACAGAAACTATACAGATCTTCCGGAGAGGAAGTTAAACATAAATATACTCTTACCCCAGATGTCCCACAGTTTATCCAAGCTAGATACAATGCAGCTAACGTCAGTGATGTAAGTGATTTCTTTTCAATGTTTTACACATTGTTAATGAATTTTTAAGTAACGTGTTGCAGATATACTCATATTCCAGATTTCTTTCATTGATGTACAATTCTTTATAATCAGCTGATACCAATGTAATTTTTCATTCTTCGTATCATTCGAATTTCCAAACAAATCCCAGGTACTCATATAATCATTTAATTAATTTAATTTAATAGAGAAGTAATAAAGCACTGAGTGCAGTATCTGCTTCTAAAGATTTGCCTAAAGTAGATTTGGCATAGCTTTGACTTGCATATAATTCTTATGATTATTAGGTTCTCTAGAATAATACAGATTTTCTTTTTTTAGGCGTATTACAAACAAGACTATCATGATCTAATAGCTAAAGGAAACAATGTGTCACTTGATGCTATTCCAATTACTCGAGCCAAAGCTTCAAGAAACATCGCCAGTGATGTAAGTATCTATTCCAGGTATACTTGTTTTAGGCATTTAGTAAAAAAATCATCCATTCCAGACCATGTGGTAGACATCAAATGTTGTGGAAGTCTCACTAGAGCTGCTAAAATGAGAAAGAGATTCTTAGTCTTTCCCAAAGTGTTAGTGTAAAACTTATTTTATTCTATTTGTTTGCTTTAGGTAAGCAAATATTACTGCACAGTTTCTTAAACCAGTTTTCACAGGAGAAATGAAATCAGTAGTTCTTGCAATTACCTGGTGACAAATTTCCAGAAAATTAGCTAAATAGGCATCCATTTATGGACCGTGAGACAATATGTGCTTTTGGTTATACAGTGGAGTATGGCTTATAAATGAATCAGAAAGACATGTAGTCCAAATTGTATGAAGTGGGATGTGATTCAGTGGTTTCAGATAACTAGAGGTATCTGTCCAGTTGTACTCTATTTATTTGCTATTGCTTTCAAATGACAGAAGGATTGTCTCAATTGTTTTAATATTTTTCAGTACAGGAATGCTTAGGGAACGCTTTCCTCTCAAGAAATGCTAATGTTGATGAATCTTACCGTGATGTGTGTAACCTGTTGTGTACCACCTTAGATGGTGGAGCAAGATAATCTGATGTAGATGCAGTTGCTGGGTGTGCCATTTAGGCCATTTAGACTCATGTTTATAAACTGCTTGCAGCTTTTTTTTCCAATGCATAGTTCCAAGTCATAAGAGCTTTTCTTTTCTTATTTTTTAGTTTACATGTCGATAGCCATGCCACAATTTATATGATCTCTTTCCTCTGTTTCTAGTATAAATATAAAGAAGCATATGAAAAGGCTAAAGGAAAACAAGTTGGTTTTAGAAGCCTGCAAGATGATCCCAAGCTTGTTCACTATATGCATGTAGCAAAGATTCAGTCTGAGCGTGAGTATAAGAAGGATTACGAGAAGACCAAGACTAACTATCATACACCTCCTGACATGTTCAGTATCCAGGCTGCGAAAAAGTCTCAGGATGTAGCTTCTGGTGCCCACTACAAAAACCTGATCCATCACTACACTTATCTGCCAGATGCTATGGATGTTGAGCTTGCAAAGAATATGATGCAAATTCAGAGTGACGTAAGTATTTCAGTGGCCACAACTTCATAGATGCTTTCTTGCACACTGTGAAAATAAAATACGAGTTTGTATTCAGTGAAAGTTGCCACTGCTGTACCAGAATGGTCTGTTTTTCTTATGTCTCGGGGAAGAACATTAGAAGCTTTAAGTATCAGCTGTCAGAATTTAGAAATAATACATTCCAGGTGAGTTACGCTCAAAGGGATTTTGTTGTTGGCATGTCTTTGAAGACCAGATTTGTAGGATATTGCATTTAAATGTGTTGTTTCTTTCTTCACATTTTCTCAGAAGACTTTATTTTGTAACTAACATATTTTTTTAATTATTATTCTTTAAGACTTCTTTTAAGTTTCCCTGCTTTGTCTTCATGTGAAATAGATATGGTAATGTAGCTGGACTATTGTTATCTATTGAGCATGAAGGAGTGTACAAGATTTGGTTATTGATATTATTAGGAATATATCCTCTGGAGATCTCCTGCATTATAGATTGCCTTTAGGACCTTCTTGGTGCTTCTTGCAGATACAGTTTCAAATGGTTGACTGAGCATACCAGGTTGCACTCTGCAACTCTGTATACTATGGTGTTTGGCTCGCTGTGGATCCCTATGGAGGATGGCTCCTTTTGGATTTAGAACATGGAAGGAAATAAAAAATGAGTGTCCACAATATCCTTGCATTCTGACTGTGCATTAACCCTATCTAAATGCTTAAATAGTATAACCTGCATATTTTGTAGCCAGGGTAGATGGTTTACTTGAGCTCTGTTAATTCTGCATACTTTACTATAGAAGGAACTACAGGAGGACAAAATAGTCTCTGCTTTGTGGACCTTTTATTTAAAGGCCAAGTCTGGTAAAGTCTGCTGAAACACAGACCAAATTAAACCATGTTAAATGATCACCATATGATAGTTTATAAGATATTAATCTTCTAAAGATTAATTAAGAGGAGGTTTGTGAAATTTTTCACAAGTGTAAGAGAAAATAAGTAAATACTGAAAATACTAGTAAATACTGAAGGGATGTTACTGTTTATAACAAATGAATCAGGAAGAAAAAAATACCGTAGATCATTTTATTCCCTATGAAATCACAGAAAAACAAACAAACAAACCTGTAGGCCCTTTCCAGATTTCATAAATACTTTTTGCTAATGTGGAACTTACTAGCTAGACTCTGTGGTTATTGTTTTAAAGAGTTCTGTGGGATAATCCTGGTCCATGTTGTCTTTCTGTCCTTCAGAATGCATACAAACAAGATTATAACAGCTGGTTCAAGGGTATTGGATGGAGTCCTCTTGGTTCTCTGGATGTTGAAAAAGCTAAAAAGGCTGGAGAGGCATTAAATGAAAAGAAATACCGTCAGCACCCAGACACCATCAAATTTACAAGTATACCAGATTCAATACCAATGGTTTTAGCTCAGCACAATACCAAGCAACTGAGTGATGTAAGTAATTTTTCATTATTAATGCAATATAGTGATTTTATTTCTTACCATGTGTATGATTTTTATGTTACTATTTGAAACCCTTTAGGTTTTAAAAACTGTACAAACAGTAAAAATGCTATATGTTGGTAAGAATTAAGAGTTGTTGCTTTGTCTCTATTTATTAACACTAATTATACCTCTCTTGCACTTGTTAACAAGTGTTTGTTTATTTTTCCTTGCAGGTAACATATAAGCAAGAGGGTGAGAAAGTAAAACACAAATATACCCTGGATCCTGATGTTCCTCAGTTTATTCAAGCCAGGGTCAATGCCTTCAATCTGAGTGATGTAAGCATATAATTAACAGTTCATTCAATAATATATTTATTTATCATTTACTTAGTAGAAAAATTACCTTTTATATATTCATGCTATAATATCGAATATAGAAATACAGAAAGAGCAGAGCAGAGGGGGAGAATCCACTCCTTCGCCCTGCTGGCCACACTGCTTTTGATGCAGCCCAGGATAAGGTTGGCTTTCTGGGCTGCAAGCACACATTGCTGCCTCATGTTGAGCTTCACAGCAAAAAACACCCCCAGGTCCTTCTCCTCAGGGCTGCTCTCAAACCATTCACCACCCAGCCTGTATTTGTGGTTCACAAAGGCCCATTTCTCAAGCCTATCCAGGTCCCTTCGTATTTATTATAATACAGTTGTTGTTTGTGTAGAGATTAACATTTTTCCCTGCAATTGCACAGACATATTTTGATCCATATAAATACAATAAAACATAAGGTCTTAAACAACTTTGTTAAAATTTCTTATAATGACATTACAAACTCCTACCTTTTTTCCCTACAAGGCAAACTACAAAGCAGATTGGAAAAAAACCATTGCCAAAGGATATGATCTGAAACCAGATGCCATTCCGATTATTGCTGCTAAAGCTTCTCGAAATATTGCAAGTGATGTAAGTATAATTTACATAAAGAGAAATGCAAAAATCTACTGTTACAGCTTTCTGTAGCATATTATACCATAGAGCATATCTACATGCATATAACGATATAGAATTACTTAACACTGAGATCTGAAATTCTTATGGTACTGTGAAATAATAAGCAAGTTTAGATGTTTATATGAACCTCAGAAAAAAGGTGTTTCTTTGGAATTGTGTTTTAATGTGACTGAGTGCTGGTAGGCTGAGCCTGTATGTTACATGTGGTTAAAGTATCCACCAGCTGCTTTGAAATTTTCTGTTATAGTTTATCTATTCTGTATTTTTTGTTGTTGGAGATCGGTACCTCTGCCTGTCTATACAGGGCCGCTCTTTTCAGGCAGCTACAATCAATTGACAACATCAAAGCTTGGTATGCTATCTGACACAAACCATACCATTATGCTGGTCTTTTAATTAAAATCTGAATGTTCTTCAGAGTTAGAAGTCTATGACAATAAAATAAAATATGAATTATCTATGGCAGTAAAATAAAATATGAATTCATTTAGAAAATATGAATTTATCCAGATTTATGTCTATACCAGGAGTCAAGATGAGCTGAGTAATCAAGCAGCCCTCTTCTTTTTTTGGATCCAATTAATCCTGTGCAATCTGAAAAATAATTTCTAAATTTTTGGAATTAATTGCAATTTAAAAAATAATAAATTTCAACTTATTAGAATTATCAAAAATATATTTTCTGCTTCCAAAGTGGATAAGAATTTCTTTTGCTTTGTCTGTAGTATAAGTACAAGGAATCATATGAGAAAGATAAAGGCAAACAGGTTGGATACCGCAGCCTGCAGGATGATCCTAAACTTGTTCATTACATGAATGTGGCCAAAATGCAATCAGATCGTGAATACAAGAAAGATTATGAAGTCAGCAAAACCAAATATCATACTCCCTTGGATATGTTCAGCGTGACAGCTGCCAAGAAAGCTCAAGAAGCAGTTACAAACACCGGCTATAAACAGCTAATTCACAATTATACTCTCTTGCCTGATTCTGTGAATCTGGAACTATCAAGAAATGTGATGCAGCTTCAGAGTGATGTACGTAATGATTAATCAGCTTATTTTTTTTCTTCTCAGAATTACTGTGTTACAATATTAACCTTTTAAGGCTAGAAAATTAACTGTATGATATTATCAGTGGATTGAGATGTTAATGCCTGGTCTGGAACTTTGTATTTTCCAAAGTTTATCATAAATATGCATAATTGATCAGTCCTAGGAAACTTACTTAGCAAATAACAACTTTGTGTCTCCACATATTTAGCTACTTCTCAGCAAATGAATGTTTTGCTAATTATTTTTGCAGTTGGATATGTAATTACAGTATGCTACTACTGTGATTATCATTTGTACTCTCAGAGATCATAGGTTATGTACAGAGTCTAAATTATGACTATATAAAAGTATATTTTATTTAATTTTATCAAACTATACGTTATATATGTTTGTATTATACCTAAGGATTATACCTGGAATGTACCTAGGGACTTGAGATTTATTTATTTGGTTCACTTTTCCTTCCTGCCTTTGTCCTCTGACAGATGCATATGCCATGCGCACTAAGGATGCATGTTTAAGTTATAAAAATCTTTGTAGTTTCCATTAAGTTCTGCGACTCATTTCAGTTTCTTTTTCACTCGTGTAACATTGGAGTCTACTTTTTGTTTAGCTTGGAAGTATTAAGTATTAAGTATTAGCCTGCATTTTTAATAGTCCTCTGACAAATGCAAAACTCACCAAAAGCTCAAATAATCTAATTGAGAATGTTCTTCACATTCTGAGCTTTGTTTGGTGAGGAAAATGTGCTTGTTCCCACTGGCCAAGAGACAGAAGATCTGACCTTAAAACACAGTTCAAATATAGAAATTTTCATTTCAAGCTTTTTGCTTCCCTGTTGTATTTTTAGGTAGCCTTGCTGAGTAGGCTGAGGTTGCTTGATTGTCTAACTCAGGATATCTGCAAGGAGAGATGTCTGATAATTCAGGAGAAATTTTGACCACAGGCTTGCCCAAATTTTCTTTCAAATCAGAATGACCAAGAGAAGTTTTAAGGCCTCATCTGTATTTTGTTTTGTTTTGTTTGTTTGTTCTGATTTTCCTTGTCTCACTGTGTTTTTCCTTGTTTATTTTTTAAAAGAATGTATATAAAGCAGACTTTAATAACTGGTTGAGAGGAGTTGGCTGGTTGCCAATTCAGTCATTGGATGTAGAAAAGGCCAAAAAAGCTACAGAGATTCTCAGTGAAAAGAAATATCGCCAGCATCCAGACAAGCTGAAGTACTCTATTCCAATGGATGCAATGGAACAAGTATTAGCTAAGCAAAATGCCAAGATCATGAATAAGGTGAGAACTTGTTCAGATGATTGTGACTGAGCCAGAGGTAGGGTCTTCATCTTGCAAAATCATGCGATGGGTGTATTCCCACTGAGGTCATCAGAATTTTCAGTGGGTATAGTGGTTTACTTGGTTAAAACTGGACACTAAGCAATGATGAAGCCTCAGACTGTAAGCATAATTGAGAGAGTTTTATCTTAACTTTATAGAGATTAAAGATTTCTCTTTTGTGCATATGATGAAAAATGTCCTCTCCAGATTTATAGTGCTTTGGCAATGGTGCTCTTTTTGTATATAATAGTGAGCTGGAAAGAAAAACACCCTAAAATTCTGTCAAGTTTTTACAAGTATCGTCAGAAAATGGAAATTCTTTAAATTTGTTCCTAGTTATCTGGAACACCACTGATCCTTATTCCTTGTATACCATGGAAAGAGGGTGCATGAAAAAAAAACACTTATGCTTTACAAGGATATATATATTTATAAGGATATATATAAAACAGGGAAGACAGCAGACTGAAAATTTTTAATTTAATTTTTTAATGGTTATCAAAACAAACTTTGCAAATTTCTCAAATGAAATGCTAAATAAACAGGAGGAGGAACATAATATTTTCATGCTGCATTTATAATTGTGGAGATTATTTATAGTACTTATGGAACTTTGTACTGTAAAATATTATTTATTGCACATAAGCAAAACAAAAGCAAACTTATATTTTATGAGTGCATTGCCTATTGAACACTAAATGTCATTTTTTTTAATTGCAGAGGCTCTACACTGATAAATGGAACAAAGAGAAGACCAACATTCATGTTATGCCAGATACTCCAGAAATTCTGCAGTCTAAAGTGAACCAGATCACAATGAGTAATGTGAGTTACTATGCTCAAAGTGGGCATTCAGTGTCTGTTGCATAGATCAAAAACTGGTGTAATTTTTAGGTTGTTTTTTTTTTTTTTTTTTTTTGAAAATATTTCAATTCAGATGCAGGGTACTTTAGTACTTCTGCCTTAATAATAGAGTACCTGTTCTCTTTTACATTTTAAATCAGAAATTATACAAAGCCGGATGGGAGGAAGACAAGAAGAAAGGTTATGACATGAAGACAGATGCCATTCCAATAAAAGCAGCCAAAGCCTCCAGAGATATTGCAAGTGATGTAAGTTTGTTTGCTTGGTAGCATTCAGAATTTTTTCAGAGCCAATGAGAACTTTTCAAAATGCTGTGTTATACACAAATGTGATTTTTCAAGCATCTTGGAAAATATGGGTTTCAGTTATATGCTTAATGTGATAAACCTTTGTAGTACTTGCTCTCAGGCATATTTTGTCTCCAGTAGAATAACACTGAATTGTGTTTTTTTGCTCTTTGTTCAGCAAGCTGCTAAGCTTCATATGCCTGTGTTCAATAGGCTATTTTATAAGACTGAATATGTCTAAATGACTAAGCCTGGAATCCTGTGATGAAAAAGAATGAGTATCTTCTGTCTTCAAAGATAAAAATGAGCTTAATCATGCGTTTTTTTTTTTTCCTGCTCTTTGTCTTTCCTGCTGTCAGTATAAGTACAAACTAGCCTATGAAAAAGGAAAAGGAAAGCATATTGGGTTCCGCAGCCTTGAAGATGATCCCAAGCTAGTGCACTTCATGCAGGTGGCTAAGATGCAATCAGATCGTGAATACAAAAAAGATTATGAGAAGGCAAAGACTAACTTCCATACTCCAGTTGACATGCTCAGTGTTGTGGCAGCCAAGAAAGCCCAGGAAGTGGCTACAAATACAAACTACAAAAGCTTGATCCATACCTACAACGTTCTACCTGATGCTATGAGTCTTGAATTAGCGAAAAACATGATGCAGTTACAAAGTGACGTAAGTGAGAGACTCTTCAACCTTTGCATTACTAATACAATGTTCCTTAGATTATGAGAATATACTGTAAGATAAATAGATTTTTCTTAGTGAAATTCAGTTATATACTAAAATGTGGCAAATAAAATGAGATCTTCAGTAAAGATAGCCATTGAGTATTTCTAAGACTCTGAAATATTAAATTACACCTATTGCTAAATAATTCAGGCTCAAAAATAAGCTATTTTATTTATGAAATAGAATGGATGTTTAAACGTTCCATCAGACTCTTCAGCAGCAGTCCTTTTGTGCAAGCCAAGGCAGGAAAAGCTTCACTTTTCAGCAGTTTTGTCTTGTACTTCCAAGAAAATGTCCTCTTAGAAAAAGGGGAAACAAACTACGTAGCTGTGTTCTCAGAGTTTCTGGGATGTTCATACTCTAGAGAAAACAGATTTATTTATTTTTTTTTGTCAGTATAGTGGTTTAGCTGATCCACTTCTCAAAGAGGGCCTTAGCATGTAATCCTATGTGAGCAATCTGTATCCATCATAAGGAGGATCTGAACACTGTATAAAAGGAAGTATAATAAAATACAGACAGTACTGTAACAAATACATTTCTAAAAAAACCACTGGATGCATCTTGATATTATTTGGTTCTTCTTAGAACAAGATCTAATCAAAATCTAATATTCATTAAACACTGGAAGAAGTGTCAAGATTTCCAGATATTCGTGTGCATCTATGTGATTATTTTCTTTTCTTTCTGCTTCCAGAATCAATATAGAGCAGAATATGATGAAAGCATGAAAGGTGTTGGATGGATGCCACTGGGCTCCCTGGAGGCTGAGAAGAATAAGAAAGCAATGGAAATTGTTAGTGAGAAGAAATACCGCCAGCATCCAGACAAGCTGAAGTATTCTGTTCCTATGGATTCCATGAACATGGTCTTAGCTTTGAATAATGCTAAAATCATGGATGAGGTAAGAAGGTGTTCATCAAAACTTAGCTAAATTTGCACAAGTATGAAATGAATTATTCATAACAATACACAATCTTATTGGGTGACTATAGTCTGAATTTTTCAGTTTTGGCAACTAATGAGAATGCTTAACTGTCAGTGTATTTCATCTTCATAGAGCCTTTCTATACCTGAAAGCAAAGCATGACCATATTTTATTCATAAGGTCTACCCAGCATAAAAGATGGTAGACTTTTAATAGTTTAACTCTAGAGGCTAAAAGTACCAGAGTGATTTGCTTTTGAAAATAGCATTTAAACTTTTAAACATATAGCCTGTTTCATCTGATGCCTGTTACATCTATGTGGAATTGCAGCACGATATGAATGCTCTTGTAATGAGATATTTATTTCCTGGTTCTTCTGCTGAACTGATAGAATCTGCTGCTGTTCTTTAGAAATGTCTAGTGTTCACATGCATTGGAGATGCAGTGATCATCAGAATTTTAGGTTTTTCTTAGCTTTACTTCCTCTAAGAAAACTTCTGTTACCTCTCAATTGCTACTTATTTTCTATGAGATAAGCTAATAATCTTCCACCTCAAATAAGGTGGCTAACAACCTACTCTTCTAACACTTTTTTTTTTTTTTTCTTCTACCTTCTGACTTGACTTTGATAGCTGTTGTTTTCTGCTGTTGAATGTGCTTGAACATGCTGCTGGGCAAGAGACAAGCAATAAAATACTGTAGCAAGATTGGTATTGGTTCAACTTTTATTTTAGACTTGCACAATTAACTTCATAAGAGCTATCTCTGATTCACATTGCTTTTAAATTGTCAAATAAAAATACAAATGGTCCTACCACATTACGAGTTGCATCATTGTGAAGAAAGATTTTATTTAAAATAGTGACATTTTAATAATAAAAGTATTGTTATATTTTTTTTTGTATGTTGACATGTTTTTTCCTTTGTCCCTCCAGCACCAATACAAACAAGCATGGGAAGAAGACAAAAAGAAAGTTCACATCACACCAGATATTCCACAGATCGCTTTAGCAAAAGTTAATGCATTTAATTTAAGTGATGTGAGTACTGTTTGTAAGGCTAAGAAGTTGCTTCTATTTTTTTATTTTATTTTTTTTAAATTAGGAATAGTAAGTGAAATAACAGCATAGGAAACTCTCCCTAATTGTCAGTTGGCTAATCTGTATTAGTTTCACAATAAGCTATTTATTTTTCTTTTCCCCCTTCCTTTCCTGAAATTACATACCAGAAGTTGTCAAAAAGAAGCCACAGTATTTATGGATAGATTATGAACTATTCATGCTGGTCATTAAAGTATAATAGTTATTAACAAAATGGTAGAGTTTGAGCACTATCCATGTTTGTTACTGCATTTATTTTATTTCCTAATATATGTTTTGTACTGCATTCAAAATTCTGTCTTGCAGGTTGAACCTGTTCTTTATGTAACATGATATCATAGACAGTTTCTCAGTAGCTCGTTGTTAAATCTGCATGTGCTAAATAAAGAGTTGTTTGTAACTGTGCACATTTTTATGTGCATGTAAATAGACATCTCATTTTTAGATGCAACTTTTCGCCAGTATTTGTGCATGTGGGAAGCAAGTGCAAATACTTGGTCTTTTTTTTTAGGTTATTATTGTTGATTATAGTGCAGTTCAGCTACATTGATGTATAAATACTAGGACTGAAGTTAATTTTGAAGGTGAATTCATCTCTTTGTGAGACTGAGTGCCATAAACAGCTATTCAAGGGGTATTAAACATATGAATGGTCTGTGTTTCAGGTTGACTTACAAAATGTATACAGTATTGTGTTTTGTTTGTTTAAAGGATGGGTCTTTTCTTTCTTTTCACAGAAAATGTACAGACTTTCTTTTGAAGAAACCAGGAAGAAAGGGTATGATCTCAGAGCTGATGCTATCCCTATTAAAGCTGCCAGAGCTTCTAGGGACATTGCTAGTGATGTAAGTTCTGAAAAGAAAAACAATCCATTTCAAAAAAAATCTTTTCTTAACACAGCTCAATTTTATATACTAAGTGTGTGAAGTCTATTCTCTTGTTTATAAATAATTGACATATTCAGCATATATTGTAATAAATTTTCTAGCAGAGTTAGAGAAGAATTTCTCCATTAGAAGGATTAGGAGATAAATGAGGGAGTCTTCCCAGGGGAAAAAAAAAAAAAAAAAAAAAACTGTTCATTTCTTACTGTTCTAGTGCTTGGATATTTTATAAATGTAATATTGCCTCAGCCCAAGTGCAGCATTTTGCACTTAAACTTGTTGAATTTCATTAGGTTCACATGGGCCCACTTCTCTAGATTGTCCAGGTCCCTTTGGATGGCTTCCCTTCCTTCTGGTGTACTGATTGCACCACTTTATTTAATAATGTAAAAATCTTATTTTAATTTACTTTTTTTTTTCCCCTTACAAGATAGACATTGCTTGTTAAACAAAAGAAGTAGAACTAAAGTTTCTGTCTCTGTTCTCTGCACAGTATAAATACAAATTAGGTTATGAAAAAGACAAGGGAAAGCTTGTAGGCTTCCGGAGCCTTCAGGATGATCCCAAACTTGTCCATTATATGCAAGTGGCTAAGATGCAGTCTGATCGTGAATACAAGAAAGCCTATGAGACAAGCAAGACGCATTACCAAACACCTTCTGATGCTCTCAGTATTGTGGCAGCTAAGGAGGCACAAGATCGTGTAACCAACACAAACTACAAACGACTGATACACCAGTATATGCTTCTACCAGATGCAATGAGTTTTGAACTATACAGAAACATGAATCAGATACAAAGTAATGTAAGTTTCTCTTTTCTTTCTGACTGTCATTCACAGCTGTACCTGTTTTTCTCACTTCTCATTATGGTTGTGTTTTGGAAAGAACAGAATTATTTAGCATGAACAGTTTATAGATTGTAAACTTTCCTTTTGTGTCCTGATTTGCAGAATGAGTACAAGCAGGATTACAATGAATGGTTCAAGGGTATTGGTTGGAGTCCTGCTGGTTCTCTGGACGTGGAGAAATCTAAGAAAGCTACAGAAATTGCAAGTGACCGGAAATACCGCCAGCATCCCAGCATGTTCCATTTTACAAAACAGAATGATGCCATGGACATGGTCCTTGCAAAGCATAATGCAGATATAATGAATAAAGTGAGTATTTATGGGAAAATTAGTCAGGCACTCAAATATAATCCAAATTAGTAAAGACTGTATAAATCTCTGTCACCACTTTTATGTAGCAGTATTTCCCTGGGAAAAACAATTGTCACAGATTTTTCCTTTTTCAATTTTTTTCTTAATTGAAACACGCATTTACTGACAAGTGGCATTGGTTAAATAAATCTTATCTCATTTTTTCTTAGCTACCTCTTCAACATCTATTTTTCTCACTCTTACGTAGAAATCATTGGCCCTGAAAATCTTGGTAGGTAGACTTAATTTGAAGTAAGACTGGATCCTAATTCAGCTCATTCTGGGGTAGTTCATTACGTAATAAAATAAACCTAAGTTATATCTTCTGCTTTTTACCCATCCATAGGCAAAGTGCACAAACAGAAAGGTGAAAACCTTGAAAGAACCATCCTTTGTCATTTATACTAACACAGCTGATGTTACTTTTTTCAATAGCATGCTTATACTCAAGCTTGGGAGAAGGATAAAACTCAAGTTCATGTGATGCCAGATACACCAGATATTCTACAAGCAAAACAGAACAAGGCGAACTACAGTCAGGTAGTGCTTTTTCATGCTTTCTATTACATTTCAAATTAGCATCTATTTTCTTCAAATGTAAAGGATCCTTCCTATTTGAAAATAAAAATTAACTGATAAAGGTTAGAAAAAAATGGAAGAGAGGTTTTAGAACAAAGGCAAGAATTTTGCTGTGTGAGAGTTGCAATATATATAGTATATGCAATATAAATTCAGAGTAGCAATAGTTACCATCATCAAGGTAGCAAAGTTACAGCCTAAATTGTAGCAAAATGTATGGAAAACATGAGTTCTATTGTTGACCTCTGAAAGTGTGAAGTCCATACTCTGGAGAAATCAATCGTGTTACAAATTCCTTATTATAAAAGAAGTTCATTGTGTATATTTTTAACTTTATATACAAGAAAATAATTACATGTGAAGATTTGAACTTTTCTTTCAGCTTTTAAATATCAGAAATTTTGCTATTTAAAGCGATTAGATTTTGCTTTGCATGATTGCTCAAAGGCAAATTTTCAGAATGCAAGGGCTGGAACTTTAAATCAATTGTGCCTCAAATGAATTGCTTATTAAATAACTACATTACAGCCTTATTAATTAAAATTTTATTAGGCCTATTAAAAAGTTTTCAGTTATCCCAGATGTACAAATTTCAAATTTCCCAGTTATGTGTCGAGTCCTAAAGATAAGCTGTGATAGGAAAGTGCTGCAGTAAATAAAAGCTATTTAATCACTGGCCTAAGACTTGGAAGACTACCTTCCTTGCCTATCACATTTTCCCTTTTCTCAGTTTCCATTCCAGTAGCACTTCTCTCATAACTGAAGCTTTTGAGGTAACCAGAATTAGGTAATATGGATCACTAGCATATCTAAGGGGAAGGTAATATATGTATTACTAAGGCCTTTTAATTAAAATTGTTTTCAATTTTAGAAACTGTACAAGCTTGGCTGGGAGGAAATGATAAAGAAGGGCTATGACCTCACACCTGAAGCCATTTCAGTGAAAGCTGCCAAAGCTTCAAGGGACATTGCAAGTGACGTAAGCAACATTTCCAATTCAGTCTGAAATGAACTTCTTTTTGCACCCCTCTGCTAAGGCATGTCTTGGAGTAAACAAGCAAAATTGATGATTGATGAAGAAACACTTCCCTGATCTGCTTTTGTCAGTTTGTTTTTTGAAGAAAAGATTTGAAGGAGAGTTGTTCTTAGGTCTTAGAAATTCCAAAGTCCATCTGTGAAGTGGCTAGCCATACAAAGCAATTTAAACTGAGTTGTCTACTCTTTTGAATGTTACATTTTCTGAGCAGCAGCAATTTAGTCCAGTTAGCTGGTCCCAGTGCCTACACTTGGAAATCCTCTCTACAGCTCCGAAGTAGATATGATGACACATATATTTCTATTATTTTCTGTAACTCAATATTAATATGACACCTGAATTTATGGAACAGATTTCATTTATCATTGGAAAAGCTTAAGCTGATTATTTTGTTCATCAAAATATTGCCATGTGACAGCCTTTGGGAGTTCTTAACTGTGTGACTGTATAAATCAAATGGCACAGGAGACCACTGTTAGAGCTATGCCTTCTTCCTCTCCAGGAGACTGTTTATTCCCAGGCAAAGCACTCACAGACACCAAATGATGCACATGAATCAGGGGGCTACTAAATCTTTAAATCAGATGCTATAGCAAGTTGCTCATTTCATTTGTAATGAGGAACATTGAACTGAGTGAATATATTTGCCTTATTTATTTTACCACTGCCTGGTTCTTACTGTAATTTCAATAATGCAATCTTTTTAATTTTAGTACAAGTACAAAGAAGGTTACCGCAAGCAACAGGGACATCACATTGGATTCCGCAGCTTACAGGATGATCCCAAGATGTTGTGGTCTATGCAAGTAGCTAAGATGCAGAGTGAGAGGGAATATAAGAAAGATTTTGAGAAGTGGAAGACAAAGTTCAACATGCCCGTGGATATGTTGGGCTTCCTTCTGGCTAAGAAATGTCAGGAATTGGTTAGTGATATAGACTACAAAAGGATGCTACACCGCTGGACTTGTCTACCAGACCAGAATGATGTCACTCAAGCAAAGAGGGTCTATGAACTACAGAGTGATGTAAGCTTCTACTGGATTTCATTCATTCATTTTTTGTAAGATATTTACTACTTATGGAAAAGTTTCTGTAATAACTCTCTTTTGAAGTCAGTATAGGTCAGACTGAAGTTAATATGCCAGTTGGTCTTTCAATATGGTTTAATACATGAACTGTGAAAGAACCTAATATGATTTTTTTTTCCTTAATAGAATCTGTATAAGTCAGATCTACAGTGGCTCAGAGGCCTTGGATGGAGTCCTTTGGGATCTCTGGAATCTGAAAAGAACAAGAAAGCTTCTGAAATACTGAGTGAAAAGAAGTACCGGCAGCACCCAGATACTATTAAGTTCACAAGTATCCCAGATGCCATGAATATCGTTTTAGCAAAATCTAATGCCAAAAATAGAAGTGATGTAAGTTGCCTCTGGAACAAGTACATGTGATTCAATAAATGTAGGAATAAGTTAGTATTCATTTGTTGAAAAGATCACCATAATGGAGTGTGATTATAAAAATATAAAGTATAAAAATATCAGGTGTTTGCGATCTGTGCCTTGCTGCTCAGTTGTCAAGAAGTATTATGCCTTATTCAGGAGATTAAGATCTTTAGGGCTATACAATTTATACAGCAAACTGCAAACAGGACCCTTACTATGTAGTATGCAACCATATTGGCGTAATGCTACCTTGTTGAGCATTTATGGATGTAAAAAGGGAAAAAAAGGTATTTCAGTAAGAAGTTGGTGTATTATTTTATTTAAATATCTTGCATCGATCACTCATGCTTGCATGGTACATCTTTGCTTTGCAATTGTTGAGAGAAATTAAGATGAATTCATTGCCATTCATGTGAGCCTTTTATCAGACAAGGTATTTCTGTTTGTGTCTCTTTTCAGATACTCTATAGACAAGCTTGGGACAAGGACAAGACTCAGGTTCACATCATGCCTGATACTCCTGAAATTTTACTGGCTAAATCAAACTTAATCAACACAAGTGATGTAAGTGTGTCTCTACAATATTTCTTTTATGAAATTTGGATTTACTCTTTATAGCTTTAGTTTAAAATGAAGTAGAGTAATTCTACAAATCTAATGGTTGTAAGCACACCTGTAATCTTTTTTCTGTGAAAACTGTTATGCTCTGGGAAGCCCAAGTAAATTGCTAGATTATAATGTGGAAGTGGAGTTGCGAGAAAAAAAATACCAAGAAAATATTCAGTGCAAGTTTGTTGTTTTCTCTTTCATCCCTACCAATTATATTAACGTTTTAGATATGTATTTAGGAGTTTTCAGTAAGCCTGTTGTTGTTTAGTTAAAAGTCTGATTATATCAAACTACGTTTTTAGAATTTCTTAGAATTACATTACATCAAATTCCTGGTTATAATGGAACATATAGATCAAGTGCAAAATGTAAAATATCAGCAGCTTTATCATAAGAAATCAAAAAGGCAAATAATTGTGATTGAAATTGGGTGTAGGAAATCACGGGGTTCTATTATTCACCTCTGTAGAAGACTATTCTTCATTCAGATTAACATTTCTAGTAAAGGAAAAGTTTTGGTCTCTGAGTTCATCAGAGAAATTGCAGGTAGTTATTTGTATATGTTTTATATGATCAGTTACAAAATACACATTATTAGAAATAAGGTATGGGATTTCATTTGATGAACGAAACTGCATTTGGAATCTCATACTTCTTTTTCAATAATCAAAGGAATAAAATTACCATATTGTATAGGTAGGATGATCTTACTTTTTTACATATTGAAAAACTCCCAAAGCTTTATATGCAGTAATTACTTTGAAATCTTCTCCAACAGAAACATTACAAGTTAGGATATGAAGAGCTGAAGAGGAAAGGCTACGATCTTCCTCCCGATGCTATACCTCTCAAGTCAGCGAAGGCATCCAGAGACATAGCTAGTGAAGTAAGTCCTAGCAAGTGAAAATAATAGTGTGGCATTGAGCTGGTAAACATTTCCCGTTAATAGGAGGAGATCTAACATTTTAACACTTACATTGCTCCTCACCCAAGAGGTTGTGTAATTCTTTATTACAGAATCACAATTGAATTCATTAAAATACTTTAAAAATAGAAAGAATGTAACCATAGAAATGAACTTAATATGTTCTAGAAATAAAATAAAAATGCTAAAATATAGCCAAAATATGTGATATATTTTTATTATACATTTCAGTTCAAAAATTACCCAGTCTATTAACAAATCAGAATTGTATAGTTACTTCTTTAAAACACGTTGGTTTCTCTGTTCAACTAGTACCAATATAAAACTGCGTACCGGAAGCAGCTTGGCCACCACATTGGAGCACGAAACATAGAGGATGATCC
>CM021703.1:37653026-37743701 GCA_011074415.1 Stictonetta naevosa | reverse complement strand
TACCGCCACTACCTGCACCAGTGGACCTGTCTGCCTGACCAGAACGATGTGATCCATGCCAGGAAAGCCTACGACCTGCAGAGTGATGTGTGTATTTGCAAAGATGTGTTAGATACCACTGTTTTTATTTAGTGTATTTAAGTATTTTAATTCCATGATATTACACAGCCAGAAAGGTTTCATCTTTAGACTCCTTTTCTGGTTTTTCATTTTACAGCTATGAAGCATTTGTCTTTCTTTGATGGGTCTTATGAGATAAAAAATGTTTGGTATTTTGTAATCAGAAGGCTTCAATTACTTATGTTTACCTGAATCTACTGAGAAATTAATTTATTAACATGAAAACTATGTAGGATAGCAGCCAAGATGTTTTAATAGCTGATTTTAAAGCATGTGGAGTCAGTGCAGCTGGTTTTCTGCTTGGCTCTACAGCTTATCAGTGAACAGACACTCTTCCTCTATTTCATTTGAGCTTCAGAGGTGAGATTCATGTTCTTGTGTAAGGATTTGCTCAATTAAAATGTAAACAATTTTGCCTGATATCATTTCAGGAGTTATGTTGGTTAGCACTACTTCCCAGTATCTTCATACCTTTTTTTTTTTTGATGTCCTTTTTGTCAAATTTCCTGGACGAATAAATATTTTGGAGAGAACAGGGTTATTCTTAATACTCCGTTTATTATCCATAACCAACATTCTGTTGAGTTGTTTCTCCTCTGTTTAATTTCATAAGGTTTAAACCAAGCTGCTTAAGAAGTGAACTTTTAAATATCTGCTTCCCAGGCTTACTTACGATACTGAATATCTGTCATGTATAAAAAGGATTAATCTAAGTCTAGCTGATTGGGCATTTTCTAAAACATACACTGCTTTGTATTGTTCAAAATAATGAAGACAGTCATTTTAAAATCAATGTTTTATTTGATCTCTGACACAGGTTGTTTATAAGTCAGACCTAGAATGGCTCCGTGGAATTGGCTGGTTGCCTAATGACTCTCCAGATGTTAAGAGAGTGAAGAATGCCCAGGATCTCCTGAGTGATAACGTGTATCGCACACCTATTGAAAGCCTGAAGTACACCAGTGTTGTTGATTCTCCAGACGTTGTTTTAGCTAAAGTGAATGCCGAACAAATCAGCATTGTATGTTACAACATTCTTAAAGTCTTTCATTGTTTTGAAGCTATAAACAGTTAAAGTGAAATCTCTCTGCTAAAATATAACAGTGGTAAAATGAACAGTGGTATTTTAAATTGCCTAATCCTTTTTGAGACATTTGTTTTTAGAGCAGATAATTCAGGAGAGGTTTATGGAATTTTGTTACTGACAAGTGCAATTTCATATTTAAAATATCATTAAAATCAACTATTTTAACAGCCAAAATACAAAGAAGCCTGGGAAAAGGACAAGACTATGATCCATATTATGCCAGACACACCTGAGATCACCCTAGCCAGGACTAATGCTCTTAATTACAGCCAGGTATGTTTATCATTTTATTTTCTACATTTCAATAAAATAGTAAGCTGTGAATTTTAACATTCTAAGATGCTACTTATAAAGTTGAAGAATAAGTCATGTATTTTTGAAGTCTGAACTTATACAGGGCTTTCATCATTCCCTTCTTTCTAAGGAGCATTTGAAAGTATTTAGACAATTTAAAAAAGATGCTTGTATATTTAGAAATTATTAATATAATGCACCATTGAGATAATACTATGTTGCAGTGGAAGAGAGCCAAAGGCATATAAATTTTTTCTGAACTTTTACAAACACCCTTCTATGCTGTATAAGTTGCAACCCTGGTGTTACAGGCACTGGGCATGTACTGAAAGGCAGTATTTACAGCAGTATTTATAGCTAGGAGGAGAGGTGACAGAAAAAAAATCTCCTATTTCAGCAAGCAAATGACAGTACAATATGTGTTTCTCTAATGACAAATGCCAGAGTATATAGCGTATGTGTGACTTTGTGCTGTCTTTTCAGAAACTGTATAAAGAAGCCTGGGATGAACTGAAGATGAGTTATGATTTGAGAGCAGATGCAATCCCAATCAAGGCAGCCAAAGCTTCTAGAGAAATTGCTAGTGATGTAAGTGCAAAAAGGGGCATCTATTTTTTCCACATGCTTTAAAAGCACATGCTCTAAGGGTCTCATGGGTGAAGTGGTGATTGGTGGCCATCTTGGCCATAGTGACCATGAAGTAGATGAGTTTAAAATCTTTGGTGGTAGGAGGAAAACTGCCACCAAAATTTCAACCCTGGATATGGTGAGAGCAGACTTCAGGATGTGCAAGGTCCCCTGAGGAAAAGCTTTCGAAGGTGTTGGGGTCCATCAGTGGCTGGTTACCTTTTAAGTACCACCACTTAAGAGCACAGGAACAGGCAATTCCAAAATGTCAAGAAGGTGGAGCAGAAGGTTGTCTTGGTTGAGCAGGGATCTTCTTGTAGAGCTTGGGCGGAAAAGGAAAATATATGGCCACTGGAAGTGAGGTCAGGCAACATGGGAGGACTACAGAGATGCTGTATGTGGTTATAGGGTGAAAATTTGTGTTTCCAAAGCTCTTTTAGAGTTGAAGCTAGACAGTACTGTGGGGAACAATAAAAAGGGTTTTTTAAAATATGTTAACAGCAAAAGGAGGACCAGAGATAATGTTGGTCCATCACTTGATGAGGATGGTCACCTCACAAATAGGGACATAGACAAAGCAGAGACATTTAATGCCTTCTTCGCCAGTCTTCAACACTGATGTTGGGATCTGGGACCCCAGTTGCCTTGAGTTGGAGGACCATGACTATGGTAATGATAAACTCCCAGCCAACCCCGAACTTGTGCAGGATTTGCTGCTCCAGCTGGATGCATATAAGTCTATGAGGGTGCTCAGAGAGCTGGCTGATGTCATCAGGAGACCCCTCTCAATCATTTTTCAATGGTCTTGGGAATCTTGAGAGGTCCAAGTCTACTGGAAGGTGTTTGGCACAAAGAGCGTGGTTGGGCACTGGAAAAGGCTCCCCAGGGAACTGGTTATGGCACCAAGCCTGCTGGAGTTCAAGAAGTATTTGGATAATGATCTCAGAAATACAGTTTGATTTTTGGGTGGTCCTGCATGGTGCCAGGACTTGGACCTGATGATCCTTGTGGGTCCCTTCCAACTCAGGATATTCTATGACTCTGTGATTCTATTTCATTGTAACTGTCACTAATGATGATTTTTGCTCTTTACCAAGTATAAATACAAACTGGATCATGAGAAGCAGAAAGGACATTATGTTGGAGTTCCAAATGCAAAAGCGGATACAAGAATGCAGTTCGCCCTTGGCATAGGAAAGGTGCAGAGTGAACTAGAATATAAGAAACACTTTGCCAAATGGAAGACACAGTGCCACCTGCCCGTAGATATGCTGTCTATCCAGTCAGCTAAACATGGCCAGGCCTTGGTCAGTGATATTGATTACCGTCATTACTTGCATCAATGGATCTGTCTTCCGGATCAGAATGATGTCATACACGCTAGAAAAGCCTATGATCTTCAAAGTGATGTGAGTTAACACAAAAACTTAGTCTTAAGTTATACTTATTACTGTATTGTCTCTTCTTAGTCTGCTTCAGCTCTAACTGAAGTCAGTGGGAATCTTTGGTATTTATTTAGAATGCACGCTGTATGCCGCTGTTATATACTGCCAAGTTTGAAGTGTGCTAAATTTAGCTGTAGTGCTGATGTTGGAATTACTGCTCTCCTTTTAACCAGTGGAAATACCATTATTGATGAATGTTACGGGAATGTACAGGGAGCTGTGGCTAACCATAGGGACCTTATTTTGTTTTCCCAGGCAATTTACAAGTCTGATTTAGAATGGCTGCGGGGAATTGGATGGTTGCCAAATGATTCAGTTGGAATAAACCATGTCAAATATGCTGGAGACCTCTTGAGTGAGGTAACAAAATAGTTTTCAGTACTAAGATTTTCTCAAGGATATCTGTAATTTTAAGTATTTTTAATGGTTAAATATATCAGTATTTCATTTATTTTTATTCTAGAAAATACAACTGGAGTATTACCAGAGTATTCATCATATATGGAGAGTTTTCTTTCCATGTAAACTTTGTTTTCTTCTCCATATATTCAGAATTGATGTGTTAACTGTAATGTATTCCAGTGTGATCTGATTGTATTTTCATCTTTTCTCTTGTACAGAGAAAGTACCGTACAAAAGCCGAAACTCTTCCATTTACTCCAGTGGCGGACAGAGTTGATTATATCACAGCAAAGAATAGCGGAGAAATTCTTAGTGATGTAAGTTTGCTGGCAAGTTGTCAGGCTGTTAACCTGGTCTGTGTATCTACATGCTAGTATATTGTCCTTAAAAATAAATTTAAAAATAGCTAAAGAATTCTGGATCTAACTGTGGGAATTCTGTGAATGTATGACATAAAGATGAACCAAGACTCATCCCCATCACTCAAGAGGAAAGAAGCTCCTCAAGCAGCACAACTTCACTCCTAGGCATGCAAAAAGACACTGCTAGCTCTGCTAGTCCCTTCCTTCTCTCAGTCTTGGGGGATTGGACTAGATGATCTGTCAAGGTCCCTTCCAATCCCTGTCCATCCAGCCACACTAAAACAAATTTTCCTGTTTTTTTTTTTTTTTTTCTGAGAAATTTTGTAATTTCTTATATAACTTCCTTTTTAAAAAAATATGAAGTTGGATGTATATTTAATGTATCATTTTTAATAGCCTTGAAAAAATCATTTTTATACATAATTACCATTATTTTATGCATGAAATAATGCTTTCCCAGTGTTGTGATGATGTTGTGAGGCACTAATTTCTTTCTCTGTTCCAGATAAAATACCACAAAGAGTGGAATGAGGCCAAGTCAAATTATACTCTGACAGATACACCACAGCTAGATATGGCTCGTGAGGCAGCCAGAATTCTTAATCAGGTACGTATTCTCTTCTTGATCATCTGACAGTTTCTGCTCACATTTATAATACTTCTGAGAAATTTAGAAAACTTGCCTTGTTAAGAACATCCTCAAGGAAGGATTCATTTCCCTTACACTCTAACATAGGTTATATATATACAGTATTGACTGTGACAGTAGTAGTTTCGTATTTCTTCTCGCTTCTGTTTTCCATAGAACTTATACAAGGAAAGCTGGGAAAAAGAAAAAGCCACTGGTTACCTCTTACCTCCTGACACTGTGCAGATATGTCATGCCAAACACTCAACTGATGTCCAAAGTGAGGTAATATTATTATTATTATTTTTCATCACAAGTAAAAGCAAGTGCCTGGAGACATAGAAATGTTAAAGAACTTGCAAATTGAAAAAAAGAAATATAAAGCTTTGCATTAGCAATAACACACAGTAGTCATTTTATGACCCATGAAATTCATTGTCTTCTAAATAGTTCAGACATTTACGATATTCTGGTTTTTGTGAATATCAGTGCTGAGGGGTAAGATTCTCCCTTCTGCCTTTAGTTTCTCCACAAGCAGTCCTTTCAAAATCCACTGTGTGGGCTTCTGTATTTTATAAATCTTAAAGAATTAAAGAAATATTATGATTATAATATGTAGCCGTGATTTCACTTTTTAGCATAATATGGTGGCTTCCTCTTGGAAAAACTGTAAGATGATATGCACATTGCATTTTAATCTTTTGCATAGTCGGTGAAACTTACACGACAGCTAGTTAACTACTGAAAACACATTTTATCAAAACTTTGATGTAAATACCTTAAATAAAGACCAAACTCTTCAGACAGCCTTAAATATTGCGTTACAAAAATGTTACAAAACTGAGGTTAAAAGCATTTTCTTAGCAAATGCTTTCTAGCAAGGCTTTCATGTTGTGTTGAAAATACTCCTTACTGAAGAATGGTAGTAATTAATGTAGAAGACTATGTATTTTGATGTGGAAAGCCTATATCAAGTAACATTACTGTTTGTATTATAATATTTTTGTCTGGTTATGTACTGACAACCTAAGACTGCAATTGAGAACTCCCTGTCTTAATAACACAGTCTCATCTATTCTTTGTATTGCCAGAAACATAGCTGTTCTTGTGTTAAAAAAAGAGTAGATATAATCAGCATTGATATTTACGTTTTTCTTCCCTCTTCCATCAGCTTAAGTACAAAGCTGACTATGTCAAACAAAGAGGTCACTATGTTGGAGTTGCCAGTATGAGAGATGACCCGAAGCTGGTGTGGTTTGAGCATGCCGGCGAGATCCAAAATGACAGATTGTACAAATCAGATTATCACAAAACAAAGTCCAAAATACACATCCCTCCAGATATGGTGTCAGTTGTAGCAGCCAAGGAGTGTCAGACCTTGGTCAGTGATATTGACTACCGCCAATACCTGCATCAATGGACATGCCACCCTGACCAGAATGACTGTATTCAGGCAAGGAAGGCCTATGATCTGCAAAGTGATGTAAGTCATTTTATATGCATATCATATTCCACTTTGTTTGGTCTAAGGGCATTTTGCATATTATATAAGGCCATATTCAATAATTTATTTTCTTTTTTTGTAACTCTTTATAATGCAGAATATTTATAAATCTGATTTGGAATGGCTCCGTGGCTGTGGTTGGATTCCTCTGGATTCAGTAGAACATAAAAAAGTTAAGAATGCACAAGAACTGATAAATAAGGTAAGACAAAATGTTTTAGCAGTTATATGGTTAGCTCTTCTTCCTCATGCAGTGTTTAAGAAAATATTTCATCTCTTTGCAGAGAGCATATACGAAAGAAGCCCTTGATAACTTTTCCAATTATACCAGTGTGGTTGACACTCCAGACATTGTCTTGGCAAAGATTAACTCTGTCAATCAGAGTGATGTATGTATTTTTTTTACTATAGAAACTGTTATATTATTAGAATCAGTAGAAGACTTATTTGCTTTTGCTAGACTGTACTTAGTTTAGTTGTATGTATGTATGTGTGAGCATGTGCATATGCATTCATCATTAATAGACTTTTTTTGGGGTAAATCTTAGAATCATGGAATCACTCAGTTTGGAAAAGACTGCTAAAATAATTTAATGCAACTTTTAACCTAGTACTAAAGTCCATCACTAAACCATGCTACTAGGTTCTAAATCTAAATAAGTTGTTCAGTAAAAATCTGTATAAGTGAATGACACAATATTGCTATACAAAATAATTTTACATTTTTCTGTAGAAGAATATAGGTTGACCCTTATTTATAGTTTACAGAGATTTTCCTTATTGTAATTTAAAATTGAGTCCTGTTCTTGGTGAATAGCAGCTAGTTGTACAATGCTAGTGGAGTTCCCGGTGTGGCTACTAACCGGTAATTGCTGATCAGTATGCTTAATTTTACTAGAATACTGTACGTATTTTGTGATGTGCCATACTGATGACGTTTGCCTGTGCACCATAATGGCTGGAATGTACTATACAGCATTACTGAAGATATAATGTGAAAGAAAATAAATGTCTACTTCTGATACATGGACTCGTTGGTATAATTTATTTATACTGTGGAATAAACATAGTATTTCTTTTATTTTGCAGCTAAAATACAAAGAAACATTTAACCTTGAGAAAGGACAGTACATTGGGTCTGATGATACTCCCGCACTGAACCATGCCAGAGACATGTCCTTACTGTACAGTGAGGTAAGATTTGATAAATATCTAACTAAGGTTTAGTTTGTTTCAAAAGCAACAGAATATAGACCGGAGTTCAGAATACTGTTGAATTTCTGTTTCTGTTATTAGTCTAGTAGGTGGCACTGGGAATGTCACTTAATCTTTGTTTATCATTTTTTTTCTGGTTTGGATGATTGGATTAAGGATAATTTCTTTCCTCACTGAATTGTTCTTAAAGTGCTGCTATGAGGAGTTTGGAAGTAGTAGTAGTAGTAGTAGCTGCATTTGTATGACAAAAACTTTTTATAACTCCATTTAATAATATCTTCCTAGACTAGAGATAAAATATACATTTACCTTTTTATGAGAAGGTAAGTGCATGTGATTTATATTATTAAGCGGTTAGTTTTCAGTAGTCTCACTAATTTTAATTGGAAATGTCTATTTTTGAAAATTTAAGTGACTAATTCATATGAGTCAGGGTTTTGTAATTTTGTCTCAGTTTATTTAATATTTAACAAAATATGGTATATTAGAAAAATGGCATTGACACAGTTAATGCGCTTATAATAAGAGTATTACTTGGAGATTTTTCATGATTATTTATATATCTATGAAATTATCACTGTCAATTCCATACTGCACTTTTAAACAAGAGTTCACATCTACATTTTGCATATTTTTATTACTCTTCTGAATGAGAAATGTTGAATGCCAGATCACCATTTAAAGAAAGCAAATTTAATGAAGAAAACAGAGACCAGTTCAAATTTCTGCTCCAGTACTTTTCTGAGATGGAACACTTTGATTGCTTTACACCAATTATATCTTCTAAAGGCACATTTTGCATTTACTTTATTGGGATAATTAATGGAATAAAGAACTACTCTATAAAAGTAGTCATATTCTATGTGAGTAAAAACAGCAGAATCAGGTCCCTTGGAAAATATAATGGATTTTTTTCAGAATTTGTATGTGTTTTGTTTGTCTAGAAACGTTATAAAAATGCTTGGGAAATCAGCAAGCCCATTGGGTATTCTTTGGATGAGAAATACATTCCACTTGTTGGAGCCAAGCATGCAAACTACATAAACAGCGAGGTTAGTGTGAATATTCCATTCTTCTATTCCTTCCTTTTTTTTTTTATTTCCCTATATCTTATTTAAATGAACTCTCAAATTTCTACAAAAATATTTTGCAGCTTAAATATAAGGAAATATATGAGAAACTGAAAGGACATTACCTGGCTGGGAAGGAGATTGGTGATTTCCCCAGCGTCGTTCATTCACTAGCATTCCAGAAAATAAGGAGCGCGGTAAGGAGAGAATTAGTCTTGCTGTAATAATTTCCATTTTCCTTATTGTAATGTAACTCTCATATTAAGCATAAATAATGCCACACTTGTTAACATCAGTAATAGTATTTTCAATATGCTTATGTTTCCTGAATGGTCTTTTGTATATGGTGAATAATTTAACTGGAAATGTTTTAAGAGATTAAGAAGGAATTTGTTTAAATATTAGACATACTAGAATAGGAAAAAATAACTTTTTTCTATGACAATATAAGAACTTGAACAGCAAGAAATACTACATGTCTTGGGGTACTTTTGCCTTAGGAAAAAAAATATGTATTGAAATGGGAATCTAAGAACCGGGAAGGTAAATGTACTTTGGTATTCTATTATTATCACCACTGTACATATAACATGTCGTGCAGGGCATAAAGTTAATATAATACCAAATATTCTGTCTTGAATAGGGAGATGTGTAAAAACATGTTTTTATGTACGTCTTTTTTATCTTGAGGTTTTGTTAATTTTCACACTCACTGTTAAGTCTGCAATTGAAGAAGATTGTTCTTGTGCTTCTAGCACCTCATCAGAATAAATGGTGTTTAATATCTAAGTTAAGATTTTGTCCTACTGAATCCCATGGGATTTTAGCCACTAAGTCTAGAAAGCATGCCTGATATTATTCTATTACCTGTAGCCTATTGGATACAAAATTATACAGAAAAATACTGTATTCACTCTTCTCACCTTTTCCTCAATCTTTCCTTTTTAGTTGGCATATAGGAAGAATTATGAAGACACCAAAGCAAATGTCCATATTCCAAGTGACATGATGAATCATGTGCTAGCTAAGAAGTGCCAGTATATCCTCAGCGATCTTGAATACCGAACTTACTTCCATCAGTGGAATTGTTCACCTGAAGAAAATGATGTTATTCAAGCCAGAAGGGCCCAGGAAATTTTGAGTGATGTATGTATTTCACTTTTTGATTTGACATTTTTGTAACCTTTCATGTCATTTTTGAGGCACTTAAATATATGAAAGCATTTTATATATCTGTAATATTTAAACATGAAATTAATAACCATGTTCTTAGATTGCTTAGTGGCATAGTACCAAAGATTGCATTTTTGCAATTTTCTCTGGGACATTTTAATGGTCTGGTTACTTATCACTAACTTGTAAATTGGAAAAACTTAAAAAGTTAAGATTTGCAAAACCTTCCCAAAATTTACCGTTTTTACTGGTTGAGATTATACAGAAAGCTTACTATCTGGCACATGCAGAGAAGGTATGTGGATGTACCATGGTACAGGCAGAATGTTGCTGCGCTGCAGTGCTCACTATGTAATTTGCACAGGAGCCAGGACAGACTGAAGGACAGCATACAGCCAGAAGCTTTTCCAGCCTCCTGGAAAACTTCATTCTTTCGGGATTGTATCAGTGACTGGCACATTGTGACTAAGCAACAGGCACACTGAACCACAATACTTGAATTTCATATTACATAGTCAACAATATCTCAGATGAGGCCAAAAAACTTTCCTAATAACATTTAATGATGTTTTAATTGCCTAGCTTATTAGTATGATGTAATTTGGCTTACTTTCCCTTGCAAATGCTGTGGGTAAAAATCATTCAGGCAAACCGTGAGATGAGCTAGTATTGTCTGCTCGCATTTAAACTTCCAAATAGATTATAATTACTGAATGAGCCTGCATTGTTGTGCATCGACTTTGTAGAAGTGGCAAACGCTGAATATAGAGAAGAAATAATAATGCTTTATTCAAGCAGAGAGCAAATTTCTTCCTAATTGATTAGTTGTCTTTTTTTTTTTTTTTCCATGTAGGTGGTGTATAAAGATGACTTAAATTGGCTGAAGGGACTTGGATGCTACGTCTGGGATACTCCACAAATCCTGCATGCTAAAAAATCGTATGATCTCCAGAGCCAAGTAAGCAAGTTTTCCTCAAATAAGTAAATATATATGATATATATATTTCTCCATTTATGATTCACTGTGACTAACACCTGTCCTAGTCCAAAGCAGAATGAAGTAATTCCTACTAAATCAGAAATATTTTTTCTAATTATTATAATACAGTCTTGCGGTTTAGTTTGTGAAAGCATGATAATTTTTGTTATTGAAGGAGCAGGAAAACTAGGAGAATGGAAGAACTGCAGAGCTGTGTTTTTTTAAGAGTGAGAAGATAATACTTTGCCTTTCTGTGTACAGGTCTGTCACAAGACAGCTCAGTTAGGATATTTATGTTCGGAGAATAGTCTGTTGCCTTGCTGATTGTTTTCTTAGCCTACTATGTGCTGTACAATGATACGCAATTTTCATTATTAGTTCATAATTGCTGTATTTCTATATAGAGGTATTTCTTCTATATGGCTTGTCACTTTTAAAGGCGGTTATAATAGGACTGTAATCCTGGGTTTCAGTTGTCCAGAACTGATTTTAAAGGAGGCTGGCAGGGAACTTAGACATTTTCAACATTAATTTTTTTTTTTCTGTTTCCTCAGATAAAATACACAGCTGCAGGAAAAGAAAATTTCCAGAACTTTGGTGTTGTTACTGATACACCAGTCTACGTGACTGCAGTGCAAAGTGGTATAAATGCCAGTGATGTGAGTCTCCCACTTTGTCTGCTGAGGCTTTTCCTCGTGCTCCTTCTGAGAACTGAAACAAGTTCACTAAATCTATCTTCCTATCTTTCTGTAGGTGAAATACAAAGAAGATTACCATAAAACTAAGGACAAGTATACAACTGTGACTGAAACAGTAGATTCTGAACGAGTTCAAAATTTGAAACATCTTTTTAGCAATGTAAGTGTTTCTACATATTTTTTTTCTCTTGAGGTGCTACTCTGTGGAATTTTGCTTTATTTTGCTTGTTCACTCTGGTTGAAGATAAGCTTCCAAAGTCAGTGAAAGCCCTCTGCATTGTCTGAGTATGTGGAAGACAACTGCATTTCAGGCAGAGGGCATATCTCCTATCTGTAGTTCAAGTTTTGTCAAAATACCTGCATTAATAAATGGATTCCCTGAAGAAAACTCCCCCTGAACCAAATAAAGTTGTTTTATGAGAATGGACAAGACTAGCTGGAAAGCATTTTGTCAACTTTTATGGGTGCTATCAAGATTAAACTAACATACTAGTTTATTTCATATTAAGTAATAGTTAAGGTGTATAAGTAAAAACAGAAGGGCTATAAATTTTTACTGGACATCGGTTATTTCTCATAAGTTTTCTACTCACGGATACTTTCTATTTCCCCACAGAATCTTTACAAGGAAGCCTGGGACAAAGTGAAAGCTACTAGCTATATAATGCCCTCTGATGCTGTATCCTTAGCACGTGCAAAAGAACTGAAGCATAATGCTAGTTATGTAAGTGAATAAAATACTTGGATTTTTTAATCAGCTCATCAATTCTAGCAATGAAATCTTTCATGTCTTGTGCATGCTGAAGTTATCAAAGCTTTTAAAAATTATGTTTGAATCACAGAATCTTCTATTTCCAGTTTAGATATATTATATCTTTAGATAATCACTTTGATGTGATGATAATTTGGGTAACAGGTAGTCCTTTGCTGCTTCTTTTCATTGAAATAAAAGTTGCACTTTACAGTAATAGAAACAGCTTGAAAATTCCCGATTTGCTCTTTTTTATACTAAATTGCACAAACATTCAGGTCAGAAAAACACCAAATGTTACATATGTCTTTAAATTATGCTTTACTGAGTATAAAAGAACATAATCTGACCCTTTGCTGAACAGTGGCTAATGGGAGTTCACTGTCTTCATGGATATCTTTAAAAGATAGAGCTGGAACAATAAATAAATTTCTTATTCCATCTATTTATTTAGAAGTCTTCTAGACAGATGTCATTACTTTCACAACGAGAATTACAGAGTGCTTTCTTTCCAGCTGAAAATGAAATACAAAAATAAGATTCTGCTTCAAATACTTCCTTTCATTTTCAGACTCAACTAAATAATTTGCTTACTAATGAATTTGGTTCCAAGAATATAGTTGTCTCATTGGAGTCTGTTATTTGTTGTCTTTCTTTGCATCTTCCTAGGTAAAATACCGAGAAGAATATGACAAGTTTAAAGCACTGTACACAATACCCAGAGGTGTTGAGGATGATCCCAATACAGCAAGGTGTCTTAGAGTTGGAAAACTTAATATTGATGTAAGTGTTGTATTCTGATGTGTATTTTTCTGATAAAACTGTACTTATAAAACTGTACTTATCTCAGAAGAGGCTACTCAGAGAATCCACATAGATGTCACATTTCAATATGCATTTGGCAATGTTCAGTATTGCTAAATACAAAAATACACCTACAAATGTCTTTTCAAGCTTCTGTGTCAACCATTAATTTGTCTGCAATACTAAACCTTCAGTACAATATATGTTTATGTATAAAACAGGGCACCACCTAGTCTACCTCCTTTTAACACAAGTGCAATGAAAATTTGACAAATCATATTTTATCACTTGTGTTAGTTGCTATGATAGGTTGGAAGGTTCCTTACCTGCAAATTTTTAAAGCAGGCAAGATAGAAATTTCAGTCATAGCCAAAGAGATTGCTTTCCAACTAACATTTCATGAAAATATCACTAACTTTGTTTCAAATTTATCATCAGTTAATGTTTCAGGCTATTTGTCAGAATTATTAATGTACTGTTTTGACTCTCTGCAGCGTCTGTACAAGGAAACCTATGAAAAGAATAAAGCTAAAGTCCACATTATTCCAGACATGGTAGACATAATTTCTGCTAGGGATGCACAGAAGAAAATCAGTGAAATTGATTACCGCACACATCTCCATGAATGGATCTGCCTACCAGATCTTCAAATCAATGCCCATGTTCGAAAAGTAACTGATCAACTCAGTGATGTAAGTTCACAAATAATTTGTTTGTAGATCAGTTTTTAAAAAGATTCTTGCGTTTGTGCCCTGTTAGCGGGAATGATTTTGCAAAGACATAGTTGGAGCACTGTATAATGCACCACTATACAATGCATTGTATAATGCACCACTAAACAGCATCTGAATCATGTTCCTGTGATACTTGGCCATTGGTCTGTGATTGAGATGTTGCTAAGCACGCATACTTTCAGTGTTATCAGTATAGGCATTTGGGCCATAACTTCACAGTTCTACCAGTTCAGCCATCTTTGTCTGTAAAATATCCTTTCTGATTTGGTTGCATAAGGTGTGGCAACTTTGGAAATTTGAGAGAGAGAATCCCAATGATGCAAAGCTTCCACATGCTTGCCTTGCTTAGTTCAATCCAGGAGGAGGTCAGTGATCTATCAATAAAGCCTTGCTCAGTAGAATATGCAAATAATTTATTTTTTTAAATTACTATGTTTTTTTTTTTTAATTCATTGGCCCAAATGAAGCACTGAAGAAAAATGTGTTCAATTCAAAAAAGGATTATTTTTTTTATTTTCTCAAAGCAAAAATTGTCAAAATACAAGAAACCTTACTTGCCAGCACTTTACAATTGTGTTTCAGGCTGATGTAGCAGTAAGGGATTAGGCCACAGTGGAAGTCTTACAGATTGCTTCTTTGCTCTCATATCTTAGGTGGTATACAAGGATGATCTTAACTGGCTGAAAGGCATTGGCTGCTTCGTTTGGGACACTCCTGAGATTCTCCATGCCAAACATGCCTACGACCTTCGCAGTGATGTGAGTCTGAACTGGATACATTGGTTCTATTTCTTACTATTTTTCAAACCACTGTATTAAAAGGATGGAGTAGCTTTTTTCTAGTACAGATATGGTCTGGAAAATATTATATATCCTTCTCTACTGAAGTATACGTTTATGGCTAATCTCTAGAGGGGATTCCCCAGGGCTCCATATAAGAAGGATATTAAACTATTAGAGAGCATCCAAATGCGGGCTACAAGGATGGTGAAGCTTCTAGAGAACAAGATGAATGAGGAATGGCTGAGGTCACTTGATTTATTCTGCCTAGGGAAGAGGATACTGAGGTACTCAAGTGCCATGCTCATTTATTTAGCCATAATTTCAATATACTTTCTGCTTAAATGCAGGTTCACTAGTATAATAAATAAGTAATAAAATAAATAGTAACTAGTAACATAGTAATGTAATAAGTTCAATTAATAATGACTAGTTTTACTAATTAGAGCTCTTGAATTTCTCTCTGCAGATTAAGTACAAATCTAAGGCAGAAAAGATGAAGAATGACTACACTGTGGTCATGGATACTCCGGTCTATGTCCAGAATGTCCTCAGTGGCTTGAATTTAAGTGAAGTAAGTGTTTCACCTCCAATATTGCACATGCCATTCCCTCACAAATTCTAGAAATGTGATTTTTAATACGTTCAATCATTTAATTATTTCATTGCTGGTTAACTGCACCTCATTGCCTATGCCTTTATTATAATATCACTAAATATCTAATCACTAGAACACAATCATTAAAATTATTAATTTCCTGAATCAAAAAAATCATCCATTTTTAGGAGATATTTCCATGTGTTTGCAAACAATACTTACTATGACAATATATATAGTGACTCTCCGCTAATTACTTTTTCTCAGGCTGTCTATCGTGGTGAATATAAGCACAATGTCAAAGGCAAAATGATTCCTACTGATAAAACAGTAGATTTAGAGCGGGCGTATCATGCCAACAAAATCCAGAGTGAAGTAAGTATAAACATTTTTTTTTAACAGGATGCTAAAAACAATGGCCATATTTTTCTCCTGTGTTTCCAATGCATGTTCATATTTCCTCTTGATTTTCTTTTTTGCAAGTCCACAATGTTCTCTAATATTCAAAACACAAATTCTTTAAGTCGGTCTTTAGCTCTTCAGATAAAGAAGCTGGATTTCACTACTCTAAAATTAAAGTGGGAAAATGTCCTTACTTAATCTGCAAGTATGCATTGTAATACAGCTATGTGGAAAATCTTTTGCCAATTGTATATTAGAGATTTCCTGTTTAGCTATTGAATACTCTCAAATATTGCACGCAGTTGTCTCAAACACCTTTTCTCTCTCTATTTCTCCCCACCACCTTACAGAATTTGTATCGCTGGGCTGGTGTGAATGCTCTGCCTACTGGATACAGCCTTCCTACAGATACCCCCAGCTTTCAGCATGCTAAACATGTCCAATACATTGGCAGTGATGTAAGTAATGTACTGAGTCCTACAGCATGAGTCTCAAGGGAATATTTGATGCCAGTTTTCTAGGAGCAAACAAGTATTGAGGCAGTCATTTCTCAAATATGAGTGTGCTTGTCAGAGAGCAGCAAGAGTTCCATGTATATGCCTGAGACAGGAGCTGATGGTGATCATGACCATGACCACTGGCCATGACCTCATCAGCCAGTGTGAAGTCCCACTGAGTAGGCTAGGCAGAGCAGGGTTCTTTACCTTAACAGAATTTAAATGTTACTGAAATTTATAACTGTCTGAAGCAATTAATATCAAAATTAAATTTTCCTTAGGCAGATGGATGCCTTAGTAGGTGGAAGAGAAATTTAAAATGTTACTAATCTTGGGCCACATTATAGAGGTAAAAATACTGATGATGCCTAGTGTATTTAGCTCTGATGTAGCTAATTCTCATTTGACAATCTCCAAAAATCTGTTTCTAAAAATCTGCTTAAATTGCTGTCAGAACTGCAGTGTAAGTAAAAGCACAAGCAAATTTAGTTTCTGTATGTTTTTGTTCGATCTAAAAGTGTGTGTTTTTTTTTCCCCACTTCATAGCTGAAATATAAAGAAGCCTATGAACATATGAAAGCTAAAGGCTATACTCTGGGCCCTAAAGATGTTGGGTTTGAAAATGTGAAGAAAGTGAATCAAGTCATTAATGAGGTACGGGAAACATTTTTTATTTGTTTTCATTTGTATTTGTAGTGAGGAATATGAAGACACATTGACTGGGAAGACTGTAGGATTCCTGTTCATTGAGGCTTTTGAGAACAGGTTAGACAAATATCCATCAAGAAAGGCAAGGGATCATTGGTTCACCCTTAAAGTTGGGCATGGCTTTTTAAAGTTCTTCGTAACTCTGACTTTATATAGTCCTGTACAACTGTTACCATCATATGAAATCACTTACAGCCTAATTTTATTAAACGTTCTGCTGCTATTTGATTAAAGATGCACAGAAATTATTGTGTCTTTATGATATTGATTGAGTCTGTATAGTTTTATATATATGTACTCACTTCTTTGATCATTGACTTTAATAGGATGAAAATTAAATATACATATTTACATATTTCTAGAATATATGGAGTCTTAGATTCTCCATATATTAGAGATGCTGCTATCAAATGTGGAAATTGCCTGGTTAGAAGACAGTATGTTTGCTCCCATTATTCCAGTAGTTCCGCAATACATAGCAAAACAGCTGGCCTGAAAAGACAAGTATTTACATTCTGCCAAACTTCTTGCCATTTTAAGTTTTTAACGTGTAGAATCCTGTCTCCTTTGATACAGAGATTGTATCGGGCAACATACCACAAGAACAAGGACAAGATTCATACCACTCCAGACACACCAGAAATCCGTCAAGTCAAAGCAACACAGGAAGCTGTCAGTGATGTATGTGTCTTTCTAGCAGAGAAACAGAAGGGATTTGGAATGCTCGTGATCAAACATGTGAAATGCTATTTTTACTTTGTCTTTCAGTTGATCTACAAGTCAGATTTCTTCAGGATGCAGGGACACTTGATTTCCTTGCCATATACTCCCCAGGTGTTGCACTGCCGCTATGTTGGAGACATCACAAGTGATGTAAGCAACTTCTATTAAGATACCTGGTATTTGAATATAGCAGGCCTAATACTTTTATAGTGAAAGTGGAATTTGGCTTATCACCTGGATTCTATTATGTAATAGTTAAATGCTTTTTAACTGTGTTTAAAGACTGATTAATGAACATATCCCAAGCATTAACATTCAGTTTTTCTTTTTCTAATTGCCTGATAGATTAAATATAAAGAGGATCTGAATTGGTTGAAGGGCTTAGGATGCTTCCTATATGACACTCCTGATATGGTCCGTGCTCGTCAGCTGCGTAAGCTTTGGGTAAGAGTTTCCTTCTGAAAAACATACCTAACAACAATAGATTTATTGACGTGTGCTATGTACTTCCAAGAAATACAATGCATGACAATGAGTAAAGACTTGTGACATGTCTTGCTATGCATCTAGTCATTTGTTTCAAAGCGTTGTTATGTTATGCTGTAAAATTTTATTTGCTACCAAGAATAAAAGCTTCCTAAGTGATTTGGCCTTTATTTTTCAGTCTAACTACATATACACTGATACAGCAAAGAAGATGCGGGATAAATACAGCGTGGTATTGGATACTCCTGGATACAGGACAGTTCAGGAACTAAAAACCCATTTGAGTGAAGTAAGTCCTATATTATTTTTGTCCATCGTTGGTAGCTATAATTACATAAAGCTCAGATCTTCTCACTGTTTTTTCATAAATATGTGTGATACTATAATTGCAAAGCTGTGATTGTTCAGCTGCTAAATGGATATGCATAGCATAAGAAATAACTCTCACACCTGTCTTTTTCTAGCTTGTTTACAGAGCTGCAGGCAAGGAGCTGAAGACAAAATACACTTCCATCCTTGATACACCTGACTTCTTAAGAGCCAAACAAGGACAAAAAATACAGAGCCAGGTGAAAAATTTGTACTGCTAGAAAATCAGGGGATCCCTTTTAATATTCTCTTAGAGTACAGCAAAATCTTTCCAGGTCATTTCAAAGCAATATTAAATTCCTAGAAATCACTTCTAAAAATAGCCATTGTTCATTTTCAAGTGTCTATGAATTTTCACGTTGGCCATGTCTGGACGTGCCCTGCTTTGTCCATCTGAAACAAATCATTGAACTGTGCTACAGTTGTGTTCAAATTCTCTGAAACTCTGACATTGTCAGAAGAATAAATCCTTTTATCCATCTGCCATCTACTCATCATCATTTCTTTATTCATATAGCACTTTAATACCTGAACTTCTAGTTCAAAATGATGTTACCCACCAGAGAAAAACAGATTCTTGGGATGCTTTTATCTAAAGTTAGGTGTGGATGTAGGGCAGAGAGGTCATTAATGTCACAAGCATTTGACTTCTGGGTTTGTAAGCATGTTACTGTAGAGAAAGATGAACTGAGATAATAAGGAATATGAAAGGGCACAGTATTTTCTCCTGGGGTAAATTGCGTCGTTATGTATGCGTTGTGAACTTACAATCATCTTTCAAGGAAAAACTTACTTGAAAAGTATTTTTTTTTTCTTTTTGTTTTGCTGCAGTACTTGTATGTGGAGCTTGCCACAAAAGAGAGACCTCACCACCATGCTGACGGTCAGACTCCAGCCTTCACACATGCTAGGCATGTAAAGGACATGGTCAGTGAGGTAAGATATTTGGGCTTTTGTTTGGTACCCCTATGCTGAACTGTTTCAAAGTTTTGTTTCTAATGTTAGTGACAGGCTCATGGCTCAAAACTGTTTACCCTTTATTTGGTGTTGTGTCTCATATTTAAGTTCCACATTTCCTTTATAAATTGGGGTAAATGAGTACACATTTCTTATACACTTAAGTATTTTACAAGACCCCTGCTTCTATAAACTTGTTTACAGAATATATGGTGGGTTGGCTGCAAGACCTGGAACACCTTGAAAGAGCTGAAGAGCTGAGCTTGTTTCCCAGTGTTTTGACAGAAGAGCTTTGCAAGAATGACTTTGTGCACTCAGTGTAGCACCTCTAGGTGTTAACATTATGCCAGTTTAGCAAAATGCTTCTAAGACTAAAGAAGTAACTTCTCCCTTTTGCTGTCTCTCTTAGACAAAGTATAAAACCCAGTATGAGAAGATGAAGGACAAATACACACCTGTCCCTGACACACCAGTCTTGATCAGAGCCAAGAGAGCGTACCTGAATGCCAGTGATGTATGTAGTCCATAAACACGTTCTCTGCTGCTTTTTCTTGTTTTCTTCAGAAAAGAGCAAAAAAAGGATCAATGGCAAACAAGCATGTAAAGCCTAGAGTATCTCAGTGTGGCTAATAAACTGTCACCCCTTTTCTGTTTATATTTACATTTGATAATACAGAGATTACATTTTCACTTGATGTCACTGTAATGCTTTTTTTCATTTATTATAATTTATAATTATAATTCATTTTCCCTTGCACTGAAGTGCTGACTTAAAACAAAGGAAAAAGTAGATTTAAAATAAGTTGCGTATACATGAAATTGCCAAATAGTGCAGACTAGGGTGAAATGATTGATGCTGGAGCCAGGATAGAATACCTTTTATCAGATATTTTCATCTCAGTTTGGTTTTAGGAGTTGACTTGCATGTCACTGAGAACTTGCTAATTTTTTAATTTAGAAGTAAATTAGAGAGAAAAATTGGGGGAGTAGGAAGACAGGAAAAACGAGCTGCTGCAAATAAGAATTTAAAAGTAAAATTGATCTTTCCTTCATGTTTGTAATAGTGATTTGTGATTTAAGGCAGTGGCCAAGAGTGACACATTAGTGAGATCTTTCCTATATATTTTAGATTGCACATTGCCCAGCTACCCTGGGAAATCCTGAAAGGAAATGTGTAAGGTTGATGTTTTGGTAGTGATTTTTCATACTGCTCTTTTAGGAGTGATTTTTAAGTGACTCAAAAGAGCATCCCAGTTCTTTTGCACATCCAAATTTCTTCTCTGAGAAAATCTTTCTCCTATGACCAGAAATGATCTTCCTGCTTTTTTCTAGACCGGGACAAGGAAGAAGGGATGAGTAGTTTTTTTTTCATGATTCAGTTCTCTTCAGCTTCTCAAAATTCCTTAGGACTTACACTAGGGTTTTGGGAAGCAACATATTCCTTTATGTCATTTCTCAGATATAGCATATTTAATTAAAATGATTCCTGACAGATAAATACAATATTATTTTTCTTACCAGTTGCGCTACAAAGAAACCTTTGAGAATACAAAGGGGAAATACCACACAGTGAAGGATGCTTTGGATATTGTCTATCATCGGAAGGTCACTGATGATATTAGCAGTGTACGTATATAAGATTTTCATTCCTAATTAATGTTTGTCATTTAATAACCTATAACATGCTGTTTATGTTACTGCTCTTTTTGACTGTGTCAAATAATTAGAAAAATATGATCAGCACTATTAACATTAATTTATTTTCTTCTTTGAAAGATAAAAGTCGCTTGCTTGCCTTTGCTCTTAAAAAGGTGAATGCAAGTAAATCTCATTTATACTGTTTTAGTTCTGATGTTTCTGAAAAAAAAAAAATATCTTAATATTGCATGGGATGGAGTGTTCTGTTCTCAAATTCTTTTCATTCTCCAATTTTCTTTGAAGGTGAAATATAAGGAAAACTATATGAGCCAGCTGGGAATCTGGAGATCGATCCCTGACCGACCAGAACATTTCCATCATCGCGCAGTCACAGATGCTGTTAGTGATGTGAGTTCAAATAGTTCCTAGATGTGAGAGGTTGAAACTTTATTTGTAGGTTTCCAAAATGAAAAACAAGTCTTATTACTTGAGAAAGTGAAGGCAGCTTTTACTTCTTTTCTAAAGGTTAAATACAAAGAAGACTTATCATGGCTCAGAGGCATTGGCTGTTATGCATGGGATACTCCAGATTTTGCTCTGGCGGAAAAGAATAAAGTGCTCTACAGTGGGGTAAGTAAAACAGTTAGAATTTTTGCTAAATATTTTTTGATGTTTGCTTATATTGTAGCTAAATTTTTCTCAGGAGTATCCAGTTGACATAGACATTGATATGAATCTGCCGTGACAGAACTGAAGAGATAACGTCTAAAATTTCAGTTCTTACTAAAAAAGAGAGGCAAAGCAATCTTTTACTTATCCTCTCTGTTCCTTATAAAGACATCTGCTCCAAAGTAATTTTCCTAGTGATTCTAAGTTTAGCTTTAAAATTATGAACATTTGAATCTTCCATTGTTTTCTCTATGTGACAGCTCCATCCTGTAAGCTAATATTTATTACTGTTTACCATTTATTACTATTTACTATTTATTTACAGCTATTTTGCCCTAAAATATTTTTTGCTTGTAGTAAAGGTAAACACGCATATGCAATAATTCTACCACATTTTTGCTGCCAATAGTTTCTAAAATGATAGGTTTTCATTGCCTTACCAAACTTTGAATTAACTTTGGAATGTATTGTTTTTCGGTGTTTGTTTTTTCTCCAGTGTAAGTACAAGGAGATATTTGAAAAGACTAAGTCTCATTTTAAGTATGTAGCTGACTCTCCAATTAACAAGCATTTTAAACATGCAACTCAGTTGATGGATGGGGTAAGTGATAAAGATTTCTTTAGAGTCTCATACGGTAGTAACAAGTTTGTGTGTTAATAAATAGTCGAAGGTTCATCATCCTTATGATATTGTAAATAAATAAAAATAGATTCAGAACTAAAGGTGATTTAAGGTCAGACTAAAATCAAGAAATACAAGGTTGTACCTGTGATATGCCTGAGTATTAGCACAGAGCAGGTTTACAGTGACTCCAAAGTGAAATCTGGGCCCCTCTTCCTTTTTTGAAATTGCTGAAAGAGACATTGATTGCTTACTTGTCAGTGAATGCATTTTATTATGTGTTCTAGGTAAAAGAAAAACTGGTTCATCACAGATACCATTCCAGTACCATTGCTATAATTTCATACTCAATTTGATAAGCGATGAGCCAGAACTTGTTGTGGAACATTGTTAATATTCAGTCTTGTTATTATTTGGCAGAGTAAATAAGCAAAAAATTAATATGATAAGAATAGATGAAAAAAAGTGGGGTCCCATACATTGAAATGAACTTGCCTAAATGTCTTTGTTATGAATGATGTTTTTGTGATGAAGGATTATAGCTTTCACTTGCAAAAAGTCTGATGATAATATTCTATTTTACCCTTGCATTTCCTTGTGCTCTCTTTGTACTCAAATCAAGACTTTAGCTGCATATAGAGTTGCTTCAGCAGTTCTTTTTTCATGAATAAAGTAGGTTATAAAATGGTTTATTGAAGAGTGTCAGGAATAGGATGTAAGTGTCCTTAAATTGTAAATTAGGCCTTCCAGTGGAAATACAGAAATGTATATGTTATCTGGACATATCTGTTTTTTCCCTTTTTGTTCTTTTTTTGTTCTTTTTTGTTTTTTTTTTTAATACGTTTTTCTATTTTGGACATTAACTTCAATCCCAGCCTTGAAGTATTTCATATAAAGAGGTTTAAATGGTTGGAACTGTGATCTCAGGATCTCTTTGTGTCTTCACTCTCTTCTTTTAATTTGTTATGATGTATTATGCTATTCTGAGCAGAAATTATATAAGGCTGCCTATGAGAAGCTCAAAGATAGGTACAGCGTTATTGTGGATGATCCTAGGAATCTCCTGGCCAAGTGGGGGACTACACTGAGCAGTCAGGTACTGTAGGAGCACTCGCCAGTGCTGCCAGAAAGTGCCTGGTTCACTCACAGCTACTCTGTCTGTGTGAAATGTCTACAGCTGGCAGTATCAGAGGTTTCACCTGTGATATTGTGATGTTTTAGTTCAGATCAGACAGTCTTTGTTTTGCCACCCAAAAAGAGTTATTACTTTTTGAGTGAGCTAATCTCTGCTGTATGTACTTTCATATCTTGTGCATCAATTGACATCATCTTCCATTAATTTATGATCCGAGGCCTCTTGAAGTCATTGGAGAGGTTTTAAAAAAATGCATGTTGTACCATGCATTTATTTATTAGCTCTCTTTCAATGACTTTGACAAATATTATCTTCTTACTCATTTCTACGTAAAGCAGCAGCAGCGTATGTGATCTTTGAGTGCCCTTGCCTTTATCTATAATTTACAGTTATCTCCGCAAAAATATTTTTCGGAATTTTCTCAATAGGGTAATATTAAAATCTTTCAGTACATACCCTTGACATTTTAAATTATATCGATGTAAATTGTATGCACATGTGAATGAATACATATAGTACTTTGCCTAAATCTCTCCACTCTCAAAGTGTCTGGGATCTAGAGCTGTGTTATTGTTTGTTTATGGTGTTCACAAGTCTCTTTTGTACTTCGTTGCCATTTGCATGCACAGAAAAAATATAAATCCTTTGCCAAGATGCTCCTGCAACATGGATGTAATGAAATTCTGAGGCCAGATATGCTGACAGCTCTCTACAACACATACTTATGGAGCCAGGTAATATGAAGAACTGCTGCTGTAGGAGACATTATACAATTTAGTTGCTTGGACATTTAATATTTAATGCTTGTGAGTTCTCTTAAGTATCCACAGATATCAGACTCCAAAGTTTTCTCCATGTGCTTAATGCTATGATAAAATAGTTTAGAGAACAGACTATCTGAAAAAATTTTTTCTGTGAGTTGAGCTTCAGCCAGCTCAGGCTGATCTTGCCTCAATTTCCTCCTTTCATTACAAGTAATTGATGTATATCCTTCTATGTAATAATTCACATAATTACATAAAGAGCATTTTTCAAATTTTTTAACATTTTAAGATACTGTATATTAGCTGTTCCTCATATTTTCCAAACATAACTCTCATTTTGCCACCATTTTTCGGACTGAGCATCTCCCATAACATAAATTCCTTAATTCAGTAGGATTATGATGAAGTAATTTGGTGAGTAGATTACAACATTTATCTACCACTCTGCTGGTGACACATTGTGCCTAGATACAGAAGAGAGTTATGGGTCATTTCTAAGTGACCTTGGAAGCGATGTAGGAAGAGTACTGCACACAAGTCTGCGGTCAAAGTCATGTTCCCATCAGTTTCTTGCTCTACTTTCTGCTTTTAAGCAAGCTTAGCAAAACAGTCCTCCTGCCATCACATAATAGAGTTTATAAACAAAAATAATCTCTCCCGTCAGTTGGGAGTGCTTTAATGTAGAGATTATGATTCATCTATTGGTTCATACAGAAAAAAAGAGCCTAATATATTAGCATTTCTGATGATATAAAAGAAGACCTGTCAATGATACTGTGAAAAGTTAAATTTCTGTAGTCCACCTTCATTTAATCTGGATTCCTGCATATATGTTTTGCTTGTAACAGTTGGATAAAAATGTGATGAATTAACTGATACATACTTATATCTGCTCTGAAATCAGATCTGCTAAGCAGTATCCTTACCTTACTCCTTTCAATGACAAAAATGATTCCTGACTGGGTCAGATGAAACTGGCATATAACATAAATTGTACACTGGAAATGCAACCACAGAAACATGAGAGTGAGGGAGGTGTCACAATAAGCACAGTTAATAAAGTCTGATAGTATTATGGAACTGAAGATCATTACTAGACATTTTTATTCAATTGATTGGTGGATTTCTGTTTATTACCTCATTAAAAACTCCTTGCAGGTAAGTTTGAGTATGCTTGAAGAAAAAAAAAAAGCACTCTGCCTAACCTGTATGTTCCTCTGAATTGATGTTGTGTTTTGATTTGTTGTTTGTATATATATATATATATATTTATATTTTGTCTGTCTCAGTCTTGTTTAAAAGCATGGTTTTATTTTCTGATACAAGATAGAGAATGAAAGTTTTCAAAAATGTATTCTAACCTTTTCCACCTGCCTTGAGGCTATCTACAAAGAATTACTATTATTGGTGTACAGTCTGTTCTCACTGAATTCTCTGAAAACCACGTCAAGTCCTCAGTAGGACAAGATGTACTTTAAGGAAGAAATTACCAAATTCTGCTATGGATGCCTTTAAAATAGTCTGGCATTATAATTATTTAGTGAATGCTTTTATCTTCTGTTGTATAAGATGTTTTACATTTATCTTTATTCAAATTAATATTTTTAAATGACATCTTGTCCTGTTATGAATTCAAAAAGTCACCATTCTGCTGAGATTGTTTTTTTTTTTTAACTCAATTATGGAGATTTAAGATAGAAACAATGTTTTTAGACCCAGTGAAATAAATGTAAAATTAATCTTGCAAATAGGCAGCCTCTAAGGCAAATAATGGGTTTGTAAAATTTGGTTTATTGTGCATGTTCAGCTTTCACTGGCTTTGGTGGGAGGATTTTGCAACTTTGTGAATGGATGTAAAACTTAATCTCCTGAAGATGTTTTGTCTTTGGGTGGTTAACGTATTCTCTTTCCCATTCACCAGGTTGAGTACAAAAAAGACTATGAAAAGAAGAAAGATAAGTACACTACAGTTGTGGATACTCCAGAACACTTAAGGACTACAAAAGTCAATAAACAGATTAGCGATGTAAGTGTGGCTGGTCCCTTACAAGCATAATTCCTTCTCTGAATTCTGACCTTCGAAAATAATAAAAATATAGCATTTTCAGTAGTCGGTTAAAAAATGTATCTTGATTTTTTTCCATTGACACCAAGACTGGAGAAATAATATGACCTTTAATTTGTCTCTTCAGATTATCTACAAGTTGGAATATAACAAAGCGAAGCCTAAGGGCTATACTACAATTCATGATACACCTATGTTACTGCACGTGCGCAAGGTCAAGGACAGAATAAGTGATGTAAGTAAATCATCCTTGTCTGTAATATCAAAACCACACATAATTAACTTTTTGCTGTGATAAGTAATATTTTTAATGTGTTTGCAAACCTGTCATGAAAAAGCTTCTTGTTACAGTGAACTTATTTTGTTTGCATTGTACTTGGGAATTCTGCATCTGGGTTTTCTTTCTATATTGGTTAGTGACTTACGTGCAGCCTTGAATTAGGTATGTCATCCATTACTGTGTTTGTTTATTTCTGCTACGGATATTGTGAATATGTAAAGTAAATATTCTGACCTACCATAAGTATGTGTTTTAGCCTTCCACTACTTCCATTTTAGTGATACAAGTTTTTTTTCTTCCGTCAAGATTTTATCTTTACAGAGGCAATTGCTACTATTATAGTCTTAATATTTTGCTGCTTTTCTTGTTGACCGTAGCTTTTGTGTTATCTTTGTCAATGTTTTTTTTTATGTTTGTCTTTCTTTAGCTGAAATACAAAGAAGTGTACGAGAGGAATAAATCTCACTGCAATGTTGTAGCAGATTCTGTTCATATTAAGACTCCAAGGCATGCTTACAAGCTAAACAGCAACGTGAGTTCAGTTTTATGAATACTGTAATTTTCTTATGGACAGTGGTTGGGACAAGCAGCAGAGACTGAGGGAAATTATTTTCAATTCCACTGAAATTCTTTGAGCTTGGACATTACTTTTAATTCTTATGCTGCTGCATTAAATATTTGTTTATTTATTTCATATGCAAATGCTCACTCTTGAAAGTTCTTCTTGAAGTCACCTGAGATTCCTTCCATGTCACACATCTACTATTATTTTGGCTCACCCCCCCCTTTTTTTTAATTTTTGACAGAGGCAAAAATATACCTGATTTTTTTTTGTGATGATGTTCTTATAGACAGAGTAAGAGCTTAATGGGAAGTTCTTGGCTGTTTTCTATTACCAGTGGCCTGACATCCACTGCAATAGGCAAATAACTGAAAACACTCACCTTCCTCAAATTTATGGCAGTTCCCAGTCATTCATGTTCTTTTCTTGACCCAGCAGTGAAGTAACTAGAGCAAGTGGGCTCCTACTGGGTTGCACATGATTCAGAGAAAAGCCCTAATCTGATGAAGATGCAGTTTCTTTAATCTTCCCTTATTAATTGTTCCAGACTGAAAGAGAATTTGTGTCATTTTGATCTGTAAAGTACACAACTTTGACTTTTTATTTTTTTGTTGTTCATGTTTCTCTGTGAACAGCTTGATTATAAGAAGAAATATGAAGCAGCCAAGGCTCATTGGCACTGGATTGCTGATAGGCCTGACTTTGTTCAAGCAGCCAAGTCATCTCTGCAACAGAGTGATGTAAGAAAATCAGAATAAACTGAATAGTCTCTTTCCCCACATCTCTCTTTTTCAAAATTAAAAACAAAAATATTGAAGATCTGGGACTCCCTTTTTATTTTTTTATTTTTTTTTAATTTTTGCAGTATGAATACAAATTGGACCGGGAATTCCTAAAGGGATGCAAACTCTCTGTCACAGATGATAAAAACACAGTATTGGCTTTAAATAATGCCATCTTGTCAAGTGATGTAAGTATTTGAGCATTCAATTTTTGTTTTTCTTGAATTTTACATACTATGTAAGTTACTTTACTGGCAATATGATTGGATTAAGAATGACAGTTTGAAAAATGGTACTCAGTTGCATTTGATTTAATTCATTAATAAATTAGCAAAATCTGAATAAATTTGGTCTTGTAGATGTCAGTAGCCTAGTTTATGTTTTTTCACATTAAATAAATACTTATATTCCATGTTGCCTAAACAACCCAGACCTTTGATATATCTCTAGATTCCTCTTATTGAAATGAAAATCTTACCTGCAGAAAAAAAAAAAAAAAAAAAAAAAAAGCTGCAGGTATAGCTTGTGCTTACAACAATGTATTTTAAGAATTATTAGCAATATATCCAATATATTAATGAAATTACAATTGAGAGCTACAGGAATGTGTAGGCTTGAACAAATTTGTCTTGGAAAACATCAAAATATGAAATGATCTGCAAACTTTTGCACTAAAAAGCAGTGACAACTACAATAATCTCTTCGGAAGTCATTACAAAACAAGATATGCACTGCTTAAAATGGTATCTTTTCTCACTGCTAGGTAAAATACAAGGAGAAGCACAACAAAGCTCGAGGAACGTGCCTTGTTGTTCCAGATACACCTCAGATCCTCCTGGCTAAGAATGTCAGCTCTCTGGTATCTGAGGTAACACATCTGACAGTTATTTAGTTATTTTCAAGCACATCCTTTTAATATTTCGGCAGTGTGTTTGCATGTTGTTTTTTACCAATTTTAATTCTGTGCTTTCAGAATAAATACAAGGAACACAGCAAGAAACAGCTACCACATGGGTCTTATACAACCCTGCCTGAGACAAGAGACACGGCTCATGTGAAACAAGTGACCAAGAATGTCAGCGAAGTAAGTAACTACTGCAATACCAATTTATGGTGAAGTTACTAACTGGTACCTATAATTGATTGGACTATTGCATATTTGAGTCTATATGGTTGAGTCTCAGCATAAAATGCCCAAGGAGTCAGCAAAGACAAATTCCTACTAGAAGGAGACATTAACAAAGAGCGAAATCCATCTTTGGGGTAGCTGTTGAAATACTCCAGAGAACAGTGACAGGCTGGAGTTCTAATGGGTGCCCTTAATCCAGATTTCGTTTTTAATAGAAAACAGTTTAAACACAAATCATCACCTCTAAATAGCAAGCTTTTGTAATCCAAAGTGTAGATTATGACAAACAAGCTGGGGATCATAAGACATGAGAATCAGGAGACTGCATATTATCTGTCTTAACAGCTTCAGTGAACTTATTTCCAAGTTTCGGTAGCATTTACTTCACCATGAAACTCATGCCTCTTTTTGCTCTTAACAGACAAATTATAAAAAGAAGTTTGTGAAGGAGAAAGGCAAATCTAATTATTCTGTCATGCTGGAGCCTCCTGAAGTGAAACATGCCATGGAAGTTGCTAAAAAACAGAGTACAGTAAGTTTTGTGGTTTTATGAACTAAGTAGTTCATGTAAGAAAATTCGATCAAAGTCAGCTGACAAAAAAAACTTTACGTACATCTGGATTTTCTCCCAGCCTCCCTGTTCAGGTATAATTCTGAAGGACAAAGACATAAATATTTACAGCTGTAAAATTGCACTGAAATAAAAAATTTATTTGATATTCATATTTATAATTAATAACATGAAGTAATCTAATGCAAATCACATTTAATAATTTCTTTCATTCCTTCAAATACAGACAGAATTGCATATGCTCATTTCTTCATATGTAATTTGTCCACTTGCAAAAACAGATTCCCAAAACAATTATTTGTGAGATTATTAAAAAAATACATCATGCACTTTCCCAGCAACATTTCTGTGTCCTTATTAGCTATCTTTCTCGTGAACAAACCTGAGTGTTCTTTTTTCCTTTGTCTGTCACCATGGTTTAGATTGAATACAAGAAAGATGCCAAGTCAAAGCTCCACTACACACCTATAGCAGATCGACCAGATATTAAGAAAGCAACTCAGGCTGCCAAGTTAATTAGTGACGTGAGTGGTTTTTTAAATCTTCTGTATAATGTTTAGCAGTAATGTTACTATTAAAAACAGTATCAATAAAATCAAAAGGTTATTTCATCGCTACTAAACTATGTTTTTAATTTGATTTTCTTTGTTAGATTGAATATAAAAAGCGTGGAGAAGCTGGCGTTGGTGTTACCATGCTGGGACGTCCGGATATTGAACTGGCAAAAGAGGTGTCCAAGCTAACTAGTCAGGTAATAATAAAACATTTGTGAAACTTGGAAGCAGTGAGAGAAAACAGAAATAACATTAACTTCTAGAATGATGTTAATATTTTAACTAGAATTATTTCTAGATTAAATGATAAGGAAACATTTATAAGGAACTTGTTAAAGTAAAAAATTAAGTCCTGATATGAAGCTATTTCTTCGTTGAACAAACACTGAGAGTCTGATTTTGCTTACAGTGATGCCAGATGTGATTCACCACTTTCTTTCTAGTCATTTATCCATTATGTCCGTATATCCATTCAGTGTATGTCACTTTCCCAAAGTGCATCCAATCACTTTCCCAAAGACTAGGCTGGTGGATAACTGTGCCCAGATACTAAAAGTCTGCTGGCTTCAACGGGAGCAGAAGTGATCCCTCTGTACAGACTGCAGAGAGGATTCATAGAAGTGCGGAGACGGGGCATATAATTTCTTTGTATTTAATCCTGTCATCTTTAAAATCTTTGAGTGTTTCCATTTTCTTAAAAATGTTATTTATAATTCTACGATGTCTGGTTTCTTATCGTGATGGAATATGGAAAGTTAGAACATTCAGGTACAGGTACCTGAATAACTGTCACTTACAAATTTAGTAATTCTCTGAAATGCTGAAAACAGTTGATACAGAGAGAATTATTTTACAAGACTCCATTGGTCCGGAGTTGTTAGGTTGTATAAATCTGTACATCCTAAAGATCAAAACGGAAGACAATCATTACCTCTAAAAGCCAGATGATAGTTTTCAAGAAAGGGTTGCCTGAAAACCAAGGGTTGCTGGAATTAAAAAGCATTTTCTGCCAAAGCCTAGAAGCTGTAGCACCTCTCTTGTCTCTGGTGGTGAAATGGACACAGACAAGTTATTCGCTTGTGCAGAATATTTTGAAAAAAATAAATGAAAATAAGCACTTGTATGCAAATACAATTCTCTCACAATAAATGACACCAATGACACCAAGACAGATCTTTTAAGGACTGAGGCTGATGTGTCAGCCATGTTGTCTCTTTCTCTCTCTTTTTATTATTATTTTTTTTCCCATTTTCTGAGTATTGACTTTAAAAGAAGCAGCCTCTTACCTAACTCTTCTTATTCATACCTTATGAGAGGAACATTCAGTTTCTTTTGGCCATTTTCTTTCAATTTTGTGCCTTTGAAAGAAACTTCTGTTTTGTAGTTAGTATGCTATATTGATAGAAGCTTGCGTAGTTTAATTTTGCAATGGACACGTTCTCCAGTAATTCTGAAGCACATGCTTTTCTGTGGTTGTTTTTTTTTGTTTGTTTGTTTGTTTCACCAGGTCCTCAGTTCTACTTGGTTCTTTCTCACCACTTCATGCTTTAATCTTGTTATTGTTTGCATTTCTGATCTTGCTCTCTTGCTACGCATTATAGGCGGAATACCTCAAGCGCCATATGAGAGGGCATGGAGCTGCATCTTATGATACCCCATGGATGAGAACGTTTAAGAAAGCTAATATGCTAAGTAGTCATGTAAGATAATTTTAAGTGACACAACTGGGAATGCCATTTTTATGCATCTATCTCTTTCTTGTGTACTTACAATTCCAAGTTGTTAAATGCTTTATGATGCACCAGTTGCACCAGCTCTTTTTGTGTCAAAGGTGTTGAATGTAGCAAAACTTGTGAGACTGCTCTTTTTTTCTCCTCTGGAAAGACTGTGCATGGGATTTAAGTGCATGGGGAATTTGTTTTTCAGAAATACCACATGAGGCTTCAAACCCTATGCCCTTCATGAACTTTTGGAACTTCCAGTGTTTTTAATAGAAGTTCCCAATGCAATGTGGAAGCTAACCTTTTTCACCCCCAAAGATAAAACCAGCCATATAAGCTTGATCTGGTTTTCCTGAGAATGTACAGAAACAAATATGCATATGAAAAACCCCAAAATGGTGCAGATTATTTTTAGTAAACAGTTGTTCCGTATGCAGAAGATTCACACTTAAATTTTATTTTAACTGTTCTGTTCAAACTTCTATTTAAACTACTCTGTTCTGGAGTGGAATAATGGAAGCACAGTGTATGATTAAATCCTAGAGCTCTGAGAAGTACACACTGTAGTGGTTTGAGGACACATATTTTCTTACATTTCTTGCTATCTCAAAACCTTTGGAAAACAAAAAACCTATAGCTGCATAGCAGTTTTGAAACGGCAGCAGGTAGATCTCTGCATTTCAATTTTGCACTTGTATTTCCAAATGAAAAAAGGGGGATTATGGTTTTTCTATATCTAGCCGTGACTACTGCATGTAACTGCTGCATGCTTGAATGACAGCCACCATGCTTGCTAGGAAAAAAAGAATAATTTCAGTAGAAGCAAGGACTCTTAAACTGGCACCTGGTCCAGAACAATTGAACTGCAAGAAGAAGAAGAAATTATGTTTATTCCCATTCAGAGATAATGAGCTCCTCTTTTTACATGCTTTTGCTCCAATGCTAGCCAGCTCTCCTCTTAGTATTATAAACTTGTGTTGAGATTATTTTGGTCCTGAGAGAAAATCAACTACTTTAGAGGGGAGTAAAGGGGCAAATATTAATTGGTATCATCTTTCACTTTATTTTTCTCTTGGGTATTTATTCTCATAAATTTCTCCTTTATAAAGCATTATGTCTTCTTTATAAAGCTTCTTTATAAAGCAGCTTGTCAGTCCACTTGCCTTTTTTTTTTTGGTTGTATTTCATCTGTCTGGCATCCTTGCTCTCAAGTTTGCATAAGTCTTCTAATAACATTTCTTCTGCATTTAAAAAATCTGGCATGATGGGTCTGATTTTCATCATATTTTGCATAGCTTGCATAACTTAACAGTCTTGTATACTTCTTGATTTTAATTTTTGTGAGATCAGAACTAATACTGATTCCTTTTATGTCAAAGATGTTGATATTGCTTTCTTACATTGGTTAAGCAATTTGTGGATTTGCCTGTTTCACTGTGTGTTTTATCTGAATGCTGGCATATTTTGCAAAGCAAAAGAGAGGCATTGCAATACAGCATGAGCAATGCGGGACTGTATGGACAAGAATATGCCAATGAATTCAGAAGTGTAAAATGTGATTGTGAAATGTGATTTAATTCTGCTTTCAAGCATCTATCTTTTTCTACTAATATAAAATAATCTGTTTACATTTCTGTAATTGTCATTCTAAGTTAAAAAGTTTTAGCAGGATTCAGCTGTTCTTCAACTTAGTTATTAGTTCTTCAGCAGTTTATTTCTTTCATTTCAATTTTCATATAAATACTTCTTGAGAAATCAGTTTTTTTTTTTTCTGAAGAACCATTAATCCTGTCTCCTTATCAACCACAGTTTTATGTATGCTTCTTACATGTGTTATTTTGGTTCTGAAAACAATCAAATTCTTTCAGAAAGACAAATGACAGTTCTCATTTGTTGTTCTGTAGGCCAAGTGTGAGGGTTGCTGGTTTATTTAGTATAAAATATCTCCATGTAAATGTGGATTGGTAAGCAGAAAGAAATGTTGCCTCACCTGTTTCCATGCAGTCAGAATACTACTACAGGGAAGACATGAGAAACCCTCAGAATTTTTCTACTGATGGCTACTATAATGGTGATGAGCATAGTTACTAACTGTGGGGTCTGTTTAGAAAAGTCAGAACTTAAGGCTAAATTACTGAGGGCCAATCTTTAATGCTTTAAGTTTTTTCCTTGCAATCTTCTGTAACTCCTCTGAAACAATTTTGTATGTTTTTGTGGATATATATATATACATATATATATATACACACACGCACATACACTGAGACCAAAAATGTTCCTAATAGAGCAGCCTTTTACAGGTTCACAAGAAATAGTGAGGAATTGGCCTTTAGCAGCAGTGGGATGGGATAAGTCATGATGGATGAAGGACATTCCCTCCCTTAAGTCATTAGCAAAACTCATTCATATAACTTGCGTATGTGCCTCCAGCCTGGGTCTGCTAAAACATTGATTTACATTGATATGGTTTACCTTGCTAACATTAATCTGTGTTTTGGAAGTGTTACTAAGTCTCTTATGCAACCTAGTTCCTAGTAATTAATTGTATCACTATTCCGTATGTGGTCATTATCATCTTTATCTGTGTTTCATACAAAACCCAGTCTGTGTATAACAATATATGTAAGTATTTGTTCCATTGCCATCTTCAGTGCTGGTATGTCCTAAGGTAGTTTTTAAAGCTTATATTTCAGCAAGAAGTATGTTAAAAGTTTAAAAAAAACCCTCATGCTTCTGTCAGTTTTTGTCTCTTTGTGAAATACGGTATCTTTTATGTATGTATAGCTGTCACTGAATGAGAAATTCTTCATCTCAACAAAGGGTCGGAATGTATCTGTATGTTGTCAGTGTATTTCTTTTGACTATGTCTGTTACTATTTTTACAGTGAGGAGGTGTTACATGTGCACTGAAGGAAAAATTGCTAGTGATATTTTGTAAATTCAGTTGTAGATTTTCTTTCCAAGTCGGGTGATCTTTAAAAATAACCTTTATTCCATTGGATGCCTTCAAGTTACTGCATTTTTGTTCTTCTGCTTAAAATCGGCATGTACTCGGGTCTCTTTGCCTTCTGCAGCCAAGTAAGTAAAATGCTCAAGAACAGATGTAATATGTAATTTTTTTTTTTTTTTTTGATTTAGGTGAAATACAAGGAGAATTTTTCCAAAGAGATGGGTAAAAAGCCCAAGTATGATTTAAAGGAGGCTAAAATCTACAAGACCATGAAAGATGCTCACAACATGGCTAGTGAGGTATGCTCACACTTCTCCTACAGGGAAATGAAAAGTTTCAAATGTCCTATAAGAAAGACCTCCTGTGTGTTATTAACATATTTGGCATCACAGGTTTTATCAGCAGCTTTCTTTTCTGATGTTTGTCCTTTCTTCTCTTCAGGTGAAATACAAGGCAGATCTAAAGAAACTTCATAAGCCTGTTACAGACATGTCTGAATCGCTGATCATGAACCATGTCCTGAGTACAAGCCAACTCGCCAGTGCTGTAAGCTCATTAACTAGCCCCAGATCCATTTGATTTTCCCATTCCTGCTGATTCCATTCTGAATTGATCTCTGCTAACTATTTCCATAATGATTGCTAAGGGAGCAATTATTATTGTTCATGGTGCATCACCTGGTAGTGATCTCTTCTCTACATTCTAATGGTTGTTTCCTAGTCAATTAGCAACTTTGTCCCATTTGTTCCCTGGGAAGTGAAATCTTTATTAGTTGTAGAACTGCTAGTGTTTTAAATCCTCTAATCATTTTTAGTGGATTTATTCTTTATTATATTTTAACAGATTGCACCTCACTAACAAATACTATTTTCTTGTTTCTTTTTTTTATTTTTCCTATACTGCTTAATATATTTAAAACTTTTTTTTGTCTGCTTTTTCATTTCATTTTTATGTTTAACATCCTCCTAATATAGAGGTACAGAATTATGTCTAACAAAGTGCTCAATAATTTTATTGAGAAAAGACAAAAGTCATTATTGCTTGGAACAGCCTTTTCATGTATCCACTGTGTTTTCTTTATCTTTCTTGTTTACTTTTTTTCTCTCTCTCTTTTTTTTAATAATCTTTGTTTTGAAATATCTTTGCTGCAATCGAAATGACCAAAAACGATAACTTTTCACCAACATGTTTAAAAGTGATATCTCATGCTGGGAGTTAAAATTCTTGTTTTTGTTTAGCTTTTTGTCTTTCTAATTTCTCTTTGATATTCCATTGAAGTGTTGCTTTGATTGGACCTAAGAAGTAAATTTGCTGAGGGATTTTTTTTTTATTGAGATGATTTTTGACACCTTCCCTTCAGTACCAGTACAAGAAGCAGTATGAGAAGAGTAAGGGTCACTACCATGTGGTGCCAGATAATCTTGAACAGGTTCACCTAAGGGAGGCATCAGAACTACAGAGCCACGTAAGTTGGTCGCGCGTTTCTCATTAACCCCAATGACTGAGTACTAAAGTCTCCATCACTGAAATCAACCTAGTAAGTTCTGTGATGTATAGTAATTTCTGTGCCTTTTGTGAACACTTCACACTCAAGAAAACAAGTCAATGAGAAATACTCGTACATCTGCACATTTAAACACATGCAAAATAGCCATATGATTTCTTCATTCTAGAGTAGATCTCAAAGTTACTTATTCCTGTTGTATCTGGTTCTCGTTACACAGTATAACACATTTATTGGGGCAATTTCATCTATAGAAAAGAAGATTTGATTATCTTGGAAACTGGAAATTGAAAAAAGTAGGGTTGTTGTTGACAGTATACTTTCAGTTGCTTTATCCATTCTAGTCTCAAGTGATATAAAGGAGAGCTCTGCCATTATTTTTCTGCATACATTATTCCTTTAATGAAATCAACATCTACTGCTGCTCTTAGATGTGCCTGTTGACACCTTTTTCCTCTGGAATACAGCAAATGGTGAATCATTCCACAGAAATTTATACTCTAATTTAGTCTCTAGTCCTCTCTATTCCAGGTATTTATTGGCCCTAAAGCAAGAGAGAAGTAACTGCTAGAATGTGAAGGACTATAGGTATTGTTCTGGTACAGGATAATAGCACGGAAGAGCAAAAACTACATAGCAGAGGACTAAGAATATGGTTGCTCATCAGTTTGTAGTGTAAGTCACCACTCATTTGAGACTGGAATCTGAGCCAAAGACATAGCATTACTTCATGCAACAGTTTGAAAATCGTTGCCCTAAAGGCTGCATACTGTAAATTGAAGCAAGAATATCTTCATTTTGGTGGACTTTTTACTTCCTGTACAGACATGTATAGAATTAGGTAGGAAGATGCTAAACTGCATCTTTTCAAGCCCTGTCACTAACATTCCAGCAATCCATTAACATGTTGAACTCAAAGCAGGGTCAGGAACAATCTCAGTGCCTTCAAGTTAGATTATTACAGCTACCTGTCCTCCTTCTTGTGATCAGTTATTTATTGAAATCAGAGCTGATACTGCATATTCTTTGCAACAGGAAATATAATGGTAGAATTTTAGGCCATACATATTTTGCTGCAAGGCTGACTTTTGGTTTTACATTTTAGGATCAGTAATAGGGATTTCAGGAAGATAAACAGTCTTAGAAATTCATTTTTTACCAGATATAAGTTAACCACAGTAGGCAAATATTAGTTGATGAATTGATTCTTTGATTATTTAGAAGGGTAACTTTTTTCTTTTCTTCTCAGGTGAAATACAAAGAAAAGTATGAGAAGGAAAAAGGTAAACCTATGTTGGACTTTGAAACTCCAACATACCTTACTGCAAAGGAATCTCAGCTCATGCAGAGTGAGGTAAGATTAAAATCAGTAATGATAGACTAAAGAAACTTTAACGTTTATTTTCATACGTAAACTAGTTAAAGTTAGTTTAAATAGTTAAAAAATAGTTAAAATAGATGAAGAGGTTTAGACATGCAGTTATACTTTTGTTTTGTGAATGCTGATAGACTTTGACAAATTATTGTTGTATCACACGTTTCTTTATATTGGTTATAAAATACTGTGTTTGAAATACATGAAATTTTCCTCTGTCACTATGAAGTGTATATTTTCTGTAATTTTTCATCAAGAAGCTGTCAGTAAATTAAGCTTAAGCAAATCTTTGAGTATTTAGAGTCTTTACAAGAAATGTAATATGAAACACACATCACTTCAAAATTTGCAGCAGGAGTGTACTATAGATGTCAATTATTACAGTCCACAAAAAGCATGCTGTTTCTTGTTTTCACCTGAGAACTCTGTGTTTGAAAAACCCATTTATTTCCTGTTTGTCTCTGCTGTCACAGTGTTCTTTGCTGACCTGTCATTCTATTTCCTGAAGCAGTTATCTTCTGTTTGTTTGAAGTATTATCTTGTTCTGTTGCAGGTGAAGGCTTATACATGTTGAAAAACACTTGTATAAGGCCCTAAGTCATTATGTTTGAGAGAATCCATTGAATGTTTTCTCTGCGTATATAAGTAGGAGAAAAAAAAAAAAAGACAAAGACAGGATCAGGTCATGTTTCCACTGGAAGTAATGAGCTGTTTCATGAACTTCAACAGAAAGAGAATTTATTCTTTCTCTGTCTGCAGCACTGACTATAGAAGATTGTCATCATGACATTAATACCGCTGCTGCTTCTCCATCCTCCCAGAAGTTTTAAAATATAGTTAAAAATAATGTAATAAATATTTGCTATTTTGCTTTTTTTCTTCTTACTCTCATTAGAAAGAATATAAGAAGGACTTTGAAGAGTCCATTAAGGGCAGAAACCTTACTGGCTTGGAGATTACACCATCCTTATTACATGTCAAATACGCAACCAAAATAGCAAGCGAGGTAGCAATTGTTCTGTTTTTTTCCTCTGTCAAGTTAAATAATTCCACTAAGTATACTCAGCAACATTTCTTCTTCACCACTTTTTTTTTCCTAACCATTCATTTTAAGCATGTTTTATAAATATTTTGTGTTGTGATCTAATTTGTCATGTACATTTATTATTGTCCATTAACTGTATTCATATTTACTGTGTCTTTTCCTGACATTCACCAGCATAACTGGTACGTAGCGGGATGTGTATGTGTGTGCCCTTGCATTTTGTCTTGAACAATAATGACTATACACTGTTCCATTGCAGTAGTTCTTATATAACCATTTACCTTTGCTCTTTTAAAAGGTTCTTTTTTTTTTTTTTTTTCTTTTGGAGCTTTTGGATTGTTTTTTTTCTTTCATTTTTGCAATAAAGCTGTAGAGTGTAGAACTCTTTTTAGTCTGTCTTTGCAGTTTTCCTCTTCTTTCTTACGCAGAAAGAGTACAGGAAGGATCTGGAGGAAGGTGTCAAAGGTAAAGGATTAACAGCTTTAGAGGAGACTCCAGACATGTTAAGAGCAAAGAATGCAACTCAAATCCTGAATGAGGTATGTCAGAAGCTATTTGGAAAACACCTGAATAGAGGTAACAACTTCAGATGGACAAATGCTTATAGCCATATAACACTAGTATATAGTAATTCCCTACAAACTCTTGAGTAGAGAGTAAAAAAATAATGTGTACGGTGACTAAGTCTGAAACTGGGAGCTTGAACTTGTAAGTGAGCTGTTTCTGGCTTTGCAGTCACTATCAGGAAGATAAGTGAAGAAGAGACAGGTGCTGCAATCGATGGTCAGATAGTCAACAGATGAACTGTTTCTGACTGCATCAGCTGCAGGACTGATGGCCAAGGCAGACTTTTCCCCATCTCAATGGAGAGAGGTGGCCAACAGACAGTCAGGATGTGTAGCCTATGTTATTTACAAAGTGGGCTGGTATCATAAGTATTTCATAGTGACTGTTTTCATAGGATAAGTGTAGCTCAAATTTTAAGGGCTATAACATCACCAGGCTGAAAGCTGAAAAAACTAACTTATGTTATGGCTTGTTAACAAATTCTCTTAAGGTAAGCATGCTGACCGTGTGCTGACAGCATTTTGTACTTACTTATAGAAAGCATTTTAAGTTATTCAAAGAGCCTGTGTTTTATTACCATAGAATAGTACAGACATATTCAGCCAAGTTCAGCAGTTGCCATAGCAAGAGATGAATTATACCAATCTATAAAAATATATCTTTAATATGTCTTTTAGCCCTTACTGAGAGAGTCCTTACTCTTTGGGAAGAGTAGCTGCTGCTGATGAATTTTTAGAGAGGCTATTCATTTCAAAGGGACTACACTATTACAGAGAATCCTGTCCCCTTGCATTTTTTGGACATGCTCAGTGTGAAACATACATGACCACTTTTCACAACCATAGACGTTTCATAAACTGCTTGCTCCCTGTTGTTCCTCTTCTGTACAAGTCACTGTTCTACACAGATCACTGATGACCTAAGGGAACTTGCACTTTGAGGTTACTGGTGTGAGAAGGAACCTTAATAGAGCTGGCCTGTAGTGTGCCTCCATTTGCTGCTGCAGCTGGGCTGTTTGTTCTCAAGATTTAAGTTATAAAGTAAACACTTCAATTATGTCATATGGGTGTTTAATTGTATGTTTTTATTAGTAGTATTCTTGTTTCGTGATGTGGTCGTGAAAATAACTGAAGTTGCCAAGGGGATTGCTTTCACATCAATAAAATATTTGTCTATTGTCTTGATCTGCAGAAAGAGTACAAAAAAGCCTTGGAATTAGAAATTAGAGGAAAAGGTCTGACAGAACTGGCTTTGGAGACACCAGATTTTGTGAGAGCAAAGAATGCCACTGACATTGCCAGTCAGGTCTGTGTGAATAATCCATTTATCACGTCTGATGTCTTTTTTTAAAGAAAAAATTGCCAGCAGGTTTTTTTGTTTGTTTGTTTTCTTTCTGAATAAATAGTGTGACAATTGTCGCAAAGATAACAGCACCTAAATGGGATCTCTCCCTTATCTCTCCCTAACAGATCAAGTACAAACAGTTGGCGGAAATGGAGAAAGCCAACTACACAAGTGTTGTCGATACTCCAGAGATTATTCATGCCCAGCAAGTCAAAAACCTTTCAAGCCAGGTAAATAGAGTGAAAAGATGTGATCATTGTTCACGTGGGAACCTTGAGTAGATGTAATTTGGAGCACCTGAATAACTACCTGTCACAACATAAAGGAGATACATCAGAAAAACAAATTTCTGTGGAACAGTGATGTGGCATCTCTTACTGAAAACCAGTATTGAAATTAATTTATTGTAATACTGTATAAAATGGAACAATCATTTATATTGTTTTTGCAATACCAAAGCAAATTTAGTTCTAAGTAGATTTAGCTGAATTTTCCTACTCCTTAATAAATCTAAGTGCCTAAAATAAGTCTTATGCAGAGGTGTAATCTGAAACAACACTCACATTTCCGTTAAGATGAGCATTATGCAACAATAAGTAAAGTCAGGCTTTTGAATTAATAGAATGCATTTTGTATTTTGTATTAGAAAAAGTACAAGGAAGATGCAGAAAGGACCATGCCATACTATGTGCCTGTAGCAGACACACCAGAAATGCAGAGAGTCCGTGAGAATCAAAAGAACTTCAGCACGGTATGTATATACATAACAAACATTGTTACTGTCAAATAATTAAAAATGTTCAGCTTTTTTGTTACTTAACAACGTCCCAATATCACACTCAAATCCCAACGAGGCTGCGTTTGTATTCTCAGGGATCCCCAGTGGGTCCCCTATGGATTTAGCAGCCCACTTACCCAGGGAAACAAAAATGAGTCTGTAATTTTATTGAAAAAAAAATATCTTTCTGCAGTGCTTTTACAATTCCTTTGCTAATAATAGAGAGTTATACTTACAGAAGTTGTAGTCAGTAGAGACTAACTGCAGCACTGTACGGTCAGAAACATGAACAATTACTCCACCGTCTGGCTTGAAATCTGTAATTGTTGAGACTTAATTGGTTTAGATGCCATAGTCTGGTACCGTTCAAGATTTTTTGATTAACCTAGTTAAGGATCTCCCGCTACTAATTTAAGTGAGAATATTTATAACTGTATGTCTTTATATCACTAATGGTGATGTTAATGTGGTCTCTTTAAAAGCTGTCCTTGAAAATATTTTATTTTTCTTAGTTTCAAAGAAAGCTCGATGAGTAAATATTTATGGTGTAGAGACAACATTTGGCATTTTACTTCAACTTTTTCAACAGCTTCAGTATCAGTGGGACCTACAGAACAGCAAAGGAAAAGTTACAGTTGTACAAGATACACCAGAAATGCTGCGTGTGAAAGAAAACCAGAAGAATTTCAGCTCGGTATGGTTATTTTCTGTTTTCAGTGCTCATTCCAAAACACCCACAGTTTAATGTGTTTAATAAAATAATTATTTTAGAATCATACAACAGTTTAGGTTGGAAGGGAGGGACCTTAAAGACCATCTATTTTCATCCCCCCGGCCATGGGCAGGGATACCTCCCACCAGTCCAGGCTCAAAGCCCCATCCAGCCTGGCCTTGAACAATTTCAGGGATGGGGCATCCACAGCTTCTCTGGGCAACCTGCTCTAGTGCCTCACCACCCTCAGAGTAAATCTAATTTTAGGCTTTTCCCTTACAGATACTTATGTTCTTGACTGCTTGAATGTGCATAAGAACTTTTCAAACTGATTAGGTGATTTATGCAACTTCTTTTTATCTACGGTCACTTGTGGAGTTCCCTGACTGCACTCTTTCCCATGTACATAGCTGTGATATAGTTAAACAGTCAGCCTTCTGCTTAAAGTGTTATTACAAGTGTCCACCTTTCTTTTGTTCTGTTGTCATGTAAGTAGTGCAGTCTTTGGCTTTTTCTTTCCGTGATAAGTGAACTGCCTGCCCAATACGTTTCACATTTCATATATTAGCATGAAGTGCCGGTTGTCTGCGTTATGATTTTGCCACTAGTTCTGTTAGTCTAGTAAGTAGATGGAATTTGTGTGAAACATACCAAAACAAAATTAGAACAAGAAGAACAAATACTAGTTTTCAATCCTAAAATTGGTCTACAAATGTTTTGATATTCCACTTAAAATGCATTACTACAAATATAAATGATCAGCCCCTTTCTTGCACACATGGCACTCATAGTAAATAAGACTTCAGATAGGCAATAAGCAGTGACTGGAGATCCTCTTAGTTGGCTTTCAGCCTGCATTGTTGCGTGCAAATCACTCATCATGAGAATCTATTCGCTCTCTAGAAGAAATAATGTTGTGTTTTGTATGCTTAACCTTGTTGTCTTGATTCTAAATATTAAGATTTTATATAAAGAAGATATTGGAACTGGAACTACTATTGAAAAGACGCCAGAGATGCAGAGAGTTAAACGAACACAAGATGCAATTAGCTCGGTACAAAACAATTGATTTTTAATACGCAACGAGTGCTAATTCAACTTAAAATAATATTCTTTTTCCCTTTTACTTCTTTAAATTTTTCTAACTGTGTTTTGGCAATAATCCTTCCAGCTAAAGGTTACTTTCTAAAATTTTTGTCTATTCTTGTGATTTAATAATCTTTCTAATGATTAACATTCAATTTGCTACTTACAGTCCATTTCTAAAACATGAAAGCTCTTGTCATGATTTTAATCCCATCCCAAACGCAGTTTATTTAGCAGAGAACCAAAGAATTGTTTAGGTAGGAAGGCACCTCAAGACATCATCTACTCCTAACCCTTTGATCAAGCACGTTCAGCTAGAGCGGGTTTCCCAGTCTGAATTTTGAACATCTCAAAGGATTCAAGGTATTCAAAAGGACTCCACAACCTCTCATGGCAACCTGTCCCAGTATCTGACCACCCTCACAGTAAAAAATTGTTTTCCTGTGTTCAGATTGAATATCCCATTTTTTAACTTGTGCCCATTACCTCTTGTCCTGTCACTGGGCACTACTCAGAAGTTATTCTCAGCTCCATCATCTTCATTCCCACCTTCGAGGTATTTATACAAGTTGACTAGTTCCCCCTGAGCCTACTCTTCTACTAGCTGATGTATCTCAGCTCTCGAAGCCTCTTCACATATCAAATACATTCCAGTCCCGTAAACATCTCTGTGGCCCTGTGCTGTGCTCTCCCCAGTAAGTCTGTGTCTCTCTCGTACTGAGGAGCCCAGAACTAGACGCAGCACTACGGATACCACCTCACTGACGCTGAGTAGAGGGGAAGAATAACCTACCTGAACAACACTAGGATTTTGTTGGCCTCCCTTGCCATGAGGTGCATTGCTGGCTCACGATCAGCTCATCGTCCACCATGTCACCAAGGTCTTTCTCTGTAAAGGTGCTTCCAAGACAGTCAGCCCCCAGCATGTTCGGGTACCTGGGATTATTCCTCCCCAGGTGCAGGACTTTGCATTTCCCCTTGAATCTCATGAGGTTCCTGTTGGCCTATTTCTCCAGCCTGGCATCTCTGGATGGCAGCACAACCATAAGGTTTACAAACATTTCTCCCAGATCTGTGTTGTTTGCAAGCTTGCTGAGAGTGCGTTCTGTCCCAGCACCCAGGTCGCCAATGATGTTAAACAGTACCAGCCCCCATATTGATCCCTGGGGCACTGGTGACTGGTCTCCAACTGGCCCTTGTGCCACAGGTCACAAAGCTCTGGGCTTGGTCACTCAGCCAGTTGTCAGCCCACCTCGCTGTGCACTTACCTAACCCACACTTTGTTAGCTTGTCTGTGAGGATGTTAGCGCAGGCAGTGTCGAAAGCCTACTAAAGCATGTCTTGTAAAACCTTTATATTCTATTAAAAAGTTGTAATAGTCATACAGTGTGATAATTGTATGTAACTCTTTCAAGATTTGTAATTTTTTTTCATGCTTTTTATTTGAATTCTGACATTATTTTAGTACAAGAGATACTAATGTTTCAGCCATTCATTGCATATTATGTTAAATATGTTTTTTGTGAAATACTGTTCTCTTTTTTTTTGCTGTTATGCTAAAGTAAAAATGAAAATAGCACCGGTATCAAACACTTAATCGCTAAAATGTTGTATGATGACCCTCAGCTATGTTGAATAGATAGATTTTTACAAATCCAGAGTTCTGCTTCCATTGCTAGAAAGACCACATCATATCAGATCTGTTCAAAGGCATTTATAACAGTTTCTAGACGGTGCTTTTATGAAAGCGCCATTCACGGTGAAATCTCCACAGCAGTTACCTTCTAACAGATTGCTTATAAAGATGATGGGAGTACTTTAACACCAGCTTTCTGCTCATGTTGAAGCCAATGAGATCTTTGAAATTTTCAGCCGTCTTGAAATCAGGTTAATGCTCTACTTAATCTGCATGTTAATCCAGGTGCCTATTTTAATGCCATTAAGCTAAGATTTTTAGATTTTAGTTTAGTTTAGTTTTAGTTTTTAACATCACAGGTTTTTGGAACTCAGTGTCAGATACCTTGAAATGGTTCAGTTGTTATAAATCAGGGGTTTTGTTCTTGCTGAAGTTAAGCACCTGGAAGATATTAGATACTCAAATTTTAAGTTTCAACTGAAAAGTTTTGGTTCATATGAGACTGCTTTTTTACCCTGCTCTGAGTTATTCTTAAACTACTATATTTTTAGGCTGTGGCCTGAGTTATCTAATGAGTTATCTAATTCTAAAAGAAAGTTCCTTGCTAACTTCTTTGCCATTAGAATGCATCTAGTACTTGAGATTTCAGTGAGTTTGTGTAAATGACCTGTGTTTCTTTAGTCATGCAGTTTGTTACCCATACATGCATCAGCTGTGCTTAAATCTAAGTCTAATTATTTCTGATGTCTCTGCCTTTGCAGATTAAGTACAAGGAGAGTATTGGAAAAGGAACTCCAATTCCCGATCTCCCTGAAGTGAAACGTGTCAAGGAAACACAGAAGCACATCAGCTCGGTAGTGGCCAATATTTTCTTCTTACCCATATAATCTTGCAGTGCTCAAGCTCCAGCCTTTGATATTGTTTGTGGTATTTATTGTTGAAAGAACAGATCCCTTAAATCCCTATAGTCAGCGTCAGGAAGTTTGAATATCTGAATTTTGCAGCAATCATTACCATCAGCCACTTCCCTGCATTATTTCTGTGACCTTTTCTAAACACAGAACTAAAAACAAAAAATACCCAGATGATACCTTAAAACTATTCAAAAAAATTGAGCAGCTAGAGAGAACTTTGTGGGAAAAAAAATAAATGGAGCCTCTTTTTGTAGTCACAAAAACTAGTAACAGTTTTAAATGGGAAGAAGTATCTGGCCTTTCCCATATCTAGTTAAGTGTAGATTCTGATAATTAGACCCTGCTCTCCAGATTTTGAGCCAGGATTTCCTGAATGCAGTGTTGAGGGAGGATATGTTCTTTGGATTATTGGTACCTCAGATATTTGCTATACAATGCTGAGCAGCAATGGCTCCTGTGCAGTGAATATCTCATGATTTACTGTTCCTAATTTTAAGTGCTGATTCCCTTTGAGCTGTTTATGGTACAAGGTCACTAGTGCATAACTGATTTTTTTTCAAATGATTCTTCATTTTTCTAACTTTCAAGTTACATAATTTGTTTTCTCTTGCTGTGAATCCTTTATTTTTGTATTTTTTTTTCTTTTTTTCAATGATGTCAACCAATGAAATGCAGTTTGCAAGTATTTTACAAATTTGTGAGAACTGCTGGTGCATTTGTAATCTGTTTCTACATGAGTAGCTTTTAGACAGGACATCTACATGTCTTCCATCATGGAAAAGGCAATTTTTGATCAAACAGTTGTAGGTTAAGTTAAATCTAGCAATATGAGATTGTTTTCTCACTAGAGCCTTAAAATGAAATAACATGATAATGTTCTGAAAAAACAGAGATCAAAATGTAGCCCACAACTAAATTCAGCTGTTTGTTAACACTATGAAAAAAACCTCTGGAAATATTGACTGCCTGAAAAGCAGTACTATGACATTTCCTAAACTAAAATGAAAAGCAGAAAATACCTACTTCTCATGCCAGATTAGCAGAGTATTTAAATTTGTGTCCTATTAGAATGAAGCCCTCTGCTGACTTCTGTGTTTTCAAGCACCTAAATATAGGCATCAAGAGCTTTGCTGAGCTGGTGACTGTACTTACTGAGTAAAATACCTTTTGCACATGTTTACATATAATCCCAGATTGTATTTATCTGTTAACCAGGTAAATTGCCTATCCAAATGTATTGTAGGTATTACGGAAGGAATATGATCTTCTCACCTTTCTGGGTGCTTGTGTTCTGCAGGTATTGTACAAAGAGGACCTAGGGACAGGTATCCCAACACCTGTCACTCCAGAAATAGAGAGAGTGAAACGCAATCAAGAACACATTAGCTCGGTATTTAAAAAAAAAAAAGGCGACTCATTTTTGCATAACATCCTAACTCGTATTCTGGTTTCCTTCAGTGATTTAGAATCTCACCCTTCTTTCTTTTCCCTGGCAATATTTTTAACTCAATTATTCCACCTTTTTATGGTTTAACTTTTTTGAGTGATTGACAACTTCTCATAAATTTCTTTTAAGAAACAAAGCTGGTCGTAAGCTGTGAAATCAATCCGGTGTCTCTCCCCACGTTTGTTTTACCTTAACCCTTTATCTCCTAGTGTCTGTAGTCATATTTACAGAATAATCAACCACCAGCCAACTCCTTAATATTAGCCTCTAGAACAAGTGTGTAATTAATTAAAAAGTGACCATAACACTAAACATAACTCACAAAATAGTGAGATTTAATTGTTTTGCCTGTGCTGAGTGTGGTGGTTTTTCGGTTTGGTTTGGTTTGTTTTTGTGGAAACTTTCTTGTACCTCACAGGTATTATACAAAGAGGGCTTAGGGACTGGCATCCCCACACCGGTCACTCCAGAGATGGAGAGAGTCAAACGCAATCAAGAGAACGTTAGCTCGGTAGTACTAAACGAAACACAACCTACCATTTAGAATGCAAATCAAATCCCTTTAACTCCTCCATATTAATTTTTTATTTAAATTCTTTGTTGAACTTTGAACAACCTTTTCTTAATCAAATAACTAAAACCTTGTCAGTATCCTATAAATTTTATTTTTTTTACCTCAGTCTAACTTAATTGTCATTAAATTATTCCAGCTGTGAAATGTTAACCCCATTTACTTAAAGCAGCTAAGCAGTTCCTTATGTTTTCTTCCCACCAAAACAGTGATGTTGTGAGTGACTTCTCAGTAACAGTCGATCCTTCTAACAGTCCTCACACTCACCACCACTGGTGTAGTGCAACTGAAAAATGAACTCTTAACACTGTGAAGCAATGCAGTCTAATGCACCCGGACTGTGTTTGTATGTTCCTGGTTTTGTTGTGTTGGATGCTTTGTCATATCCTACAGGTCTTTGTAAGAAAACCTGGGCAGCATCCCTGTGTCACTATAACGTGAAAAATGAAGAAAATAGTGTAATTAAGGGAAAATTTCTGTCGCAATGCATTTCTATCCAGAATTGTTACTGCTTCAAACACATTCCTGTCCCCCTGCACAACTGGAAGTGCTTTATGTCGTGATTTTGTAGTATATTTCAGTTTTAATTGTAGTGTCTTGGGACTAGTTTTGACTGAGTCTGACCAATTCAGATGTGACAGATACAAAATTCAGACCTGACTTGAGATCAATAGGACAGTTCAGAGAAGCCACCACTGTTACACTTTTCACTACGGTTAATCGTCTCTGTGATCATCGTGTCTCTTTCATACTGGTGAGAGGCAATCTTAGAGGCAAAGCTGACCACTAAGATCTTTTATGTAAGTAAATAGTAGTTCGAGCTCTGCTTTCACAAAAAGCGTTCTTGCAGTTCTTGCAGGCACACCCAGGTGAGAAGACAGCAAACCTCCTAGGAACATTAGCCATTAGCTGATTATTTTGATTGCCTTTTTTTTTTTTTTTTGCTAGCATTTGAACAAGGCTGACAAATTGTATTTGTCATACGTTGAAGTTTCGCTGTGTTGAATTACTTTTCTTCTCTCTCTCTCCCCCCCATCTTCCTCTTTCCTTTCTTTTTCCTTAAAAAACCAAAACCCCAAAATACCTCCCTGTTGCCACACAGGTGTTGTACAAAGAGGGGCTGGGAACTGGGACCCCAGTACCTGTAACTCCTGAGATGGAGAGGGTCAAACGCAATCAAGAAAACTTTAGCTCGGTACTTTTTTGTAATCTAAGAAAATGATCCCTATAACTTCATTTTAGAAGACTCTTTAACACTTGTAAATGTTCTGCTCTCAGTAATTAACTTACAGAGACATTCCCTTCCCGCTATTAAATTTTTAATCATTGTTAGTTATATTTTATGCAATCATTTTAAGAAGTTATCTTGGTAATCTTAACACATAATGCTTCATGGCCTTTAATTTTTAAAGCTTCCTTTTTTTTTTCTTTTCTTTTTGTGAAGCTTGATGTGTTTTGCCTTTTTTAAAAAATGGTTTTCTGAATTTGCTTAATTCTGTTTTCCTAATGCTTTATGGTTGTGTTGAAGCATACCTGAGACCTTGGATGCAGTATTTCTAGGTCTCAGAGCACTTCCTTTGGACTGATCACAATTGTTAACTGGTTTAAACTTCCTAATTTTTCCTGCTTTCTGATAGATGTGGTGGGCGTAAAAGATAACTGTGGCATGTTCCCTCTATCAAATGCATTCTTGCTTTTGTTCTTATTTGTTTTTACACTACTGTGTTACCACATAGGTGTTGTACAAAGAGGAGGTGGGGACAGGAACCCCAACGCCTGTCACTCCTGAGATTGAAAGAGTCAAACGCAATCAAGAAAACTTTAGCTCGGTATTTTTCAGCTTGCAAAGCAGAACGTTCCCTTTTGTTCTATTTAAAAATAATTTTAATTGCCCCCAAATACTCTTGTTCCCCTGTAATCAACTTACACAAAGAACAATATCCTCTTCCCCTTGTTTTGACGTTTTTTTCCTCCATAATTGGTACTTACTCCATTTTTTCATTTCTCCTTTTCTTTCCTGTTTTGATCGATCATCGTAACAATGGCACCTTTTAGATTCTGTGTTCCAATCTTTTTTTTTTCTTTGACTCAGCTTTTTTTTTTTTTTCTTTAATATCTGCTTTTCCCTTTGTTAATCACTTCAATCCTTGGTTGTGGGTTGTTGTTGGGTTTTTTTCCTGGTTTTACGGCATATAAAAACTAAGCTATTTGTGGCCTGATACAAACCTGCGGCAACGAGCTCAGTATACCAGTGTGCTCATACACACCGGTGTCACTTGCTGTGATGTTTGTGGGGCGGGTAAATGAAATGACGTTTATTTCTTTGTTCCTTTTCTGTTGTACTTGATACCTTCTGCCTTTAGGAGGTCTTTAATTTTGCTGCAGAAAGACAGTGGCCCGGATTTCCAGGTGATGTAGGCTGTAGATATGCTGGAAGCCCAGCTTTGCAGGGTAACAAACTGGCAGCGTCGGTATGTTTTGTGGGGTGAGGAAACTTTCCAGTAAGGTAGGAGAGTACTGATAACTGTAATTTCTCCTGTACCGAGTTCATACATACACCTGTATTAGGATCATGTCTCTTTGTACTTCTTGCAATAAGCAAACCAGATTCTGTGGTGATAAATTCTGGATAATTGGTAGCACTTCTCCTAGGGAAAGGATTGACTCGTCATCGTGGTGTGTGGCAAAGTTTTGGGATGGAGCATTAGGGCCTGGCCCTCCAAAGGCTCAAGTACAGCCAGGAACAACTTTACCTCACCACTAGTGAAAAGACAAAAAATCAGTCGTTATCACGTGTGAAAGACTTAATGTCCTAACTACCCAGCAGATTTAAACGTGTACCTTGAGAAGCAGCCAGCCCAGCCAGGAAGGTATTCCAGCATCCTGCTACAAGCCGTGGTGGTGTTTGGTGCTTAACTGGCTCCTCCAAGTGCTGAGCTAGCTGTGGATCTGGGGGTTTTTAATCTGTATGATTGTTCAGGGCAACTCAGAAAACACCTCTCTCGTGTTCCACTTGGTCTCTCAGCAAACAAAATGCTCCTGTTATCCGCTTGTTCCTCTGCCTTCCTTTCATGTAGCCCTGTTATCCCACAGGTGTTGTACAAAGAGGAGGTGGGGACAGGAACCCCAACGCCTGTCACTCCTGAGATTGAAAGAGTCAAACGCAATCAAGAAAACTTTAGCTCGGTATTTTTCAGCTTGCAAAGCACAACGTTCCCTTTTGTTCTATTTAAAAATAATTTTACTACCCCAAAATACTCTTGTTCCCCTGTAATCAACTTAAAAAGAAATATCCTCTTCCCTTTGAGATTTGTTTCCTCTGTAATCATTACTTATATCATTTTTGTTCCTCTGATTATGCAATGTTAATAATAACAATTTTTAGCTTCCACCCTTCTTTTGATTGCGATTATTTTTTTTAAAATTCTTAAATTATATCCAGCTTTTCCTTCTGTTAATCATTTCATCCTCAGTTTTGTTTCTTTTTTTTTTAATTTTATTTACTTTCCATATGAAAACTAAACTATCTGCACCTGACAAAGCTGTGGCAATGAGCTCAGTGTAACAGTGCTCTAATACAAGCCCGCTTAACCTGCTGTGAAGTTCATGCAATGGGTAAATGAAACAGGTTTTCCTTTGTTCCTTTTGCATTTTATTTGATACTGTCTTCCTTTAGGAAGTCTTTATCTACTGTTGCAGAGACTTTTTTTTTTTTTTAAATAGATTCTGAGAAGCACATAGCAAAGGTATTCTAGCTTTCTGCCAGGAGTCCTTGCAGAGTATGTCTTCAGCTTTATCGTTTCTAGGAAGGTTTTAACTTTTCTTTTTTATTCCAAGCTTTGGCTCAGAGCGACTTTGAAAAACAGTCTTTTTTTCTTAGCAAGCTGCATGTTACTGTTGTTTGCTTGTTTCTTCTTTTTAACCCAGCCCTATTGCCCACAGGTGTTGTACAAGGAGGATCTGGGGACAGGAACCCCAATACCTGTCACTCCTGAGGTTGAGAGGGTGAAACGCAATCAAGAACACATTAGCTCGGTATTTTGTGGAGGAAAAGATGTATTCCCTTTAACTCCACTTAAATTGAACTTTTTAACCTTTATTAAAAATGAAACAATTCCACTCCTTACTTCCACGTAATCAACATAATCAATTGCTAAAATATCCTTTTTCCCTCACTGTACTGTATTTTCCAGTCTTACTTACATATCGTTTCTTCGTTTATGTAATTATTTACATAATCCCAAATATCTTTAACTGTTTTTGCTCCCTGTTCCGATTTCCTTTTACTTCCTTTTTCTGTGTTGTTGTTGATGTTTTGTTTTTTAAATCCCATCAATTTCCAGTTTTAGTGCTCTTGCCCTAGCGCACGGAGGGTCTGAGTTTCCAGCAGGTTTCAGTGGTAGCCTAAAAGCTTCCCTCCACCACAAAAATGTAGTTGTGCAGCAGTACTGATGTAAGAGGCTTCTGTGTCGGATCATTGCACCCTCTAAGATGCAAGCAGGGACAGCTTTGCCTTCAGACCTACCTGGTGCAATCCCAATCTTCAGTGCCTTCAGGGGTAGCTTTTAGAGCTCTGCATTGGAGCAGATTAAGATCCAGGAGCCTCAACTGTTTGGTTTCATGCTGAATGTAATTGTCACTGAGTTCTGATCTTGTTTTGGATGCTTCTTGTTACCACACAGGTGTTGTACAAAGAGAGCGTGGGGACTGGAACCCCCACCCCAATCACTCCAGAGATGGAGAGGGTCAAACGCAATCAAGAAATCTGTAGCTCGGTACTTTGCCAAGAAAAAAAGTTTCCTTTAACTCTGTTTAAACGAACATTTTAACAGTTTTAATAAATGGACTTTGTAACACTTGCTCGAAAATAATGCCAGTCCTAGCTCTAAAGCAGCTTCAAGACGTGCTTCCTTCTTACCCACCTCTCACCGTGGTTTACAGCGGTAACGGTGACTTGTTACAGTTTTTGATTAGTTAACACTTATTTTGATGCCCTTTTCTAATCCTACAAACTTTTAACAAACTTTCTTCATCTTCTCTGCAATGCTGACGTTCTTTTTATTATAATTTGAATACTCGTAACATTCTCAGCCCCTCAGCATAGTAGTCTGTAGTCGCATTTACATAGTACGGAGTCGTGTAGTGGGTCATCCTTAGTTAAAAACGCAGTGTGCCAAACCCTACTGAAATGTTGCTAAGTACCTTCCTTAAATATATATATAACACCTAGGCCCGGTGATGTTAAATAACAGAGAAAGATGCCTTAGGCTTCACCTTTGTCTACAGATGGCTGTTTATTTATTGCTGCTTTCTTTGGCTCCTTTATGTCTCTTAGGTGTTGTATAAAGAAAACATAGGGAAAGCCACCCCAACACCTGTCACTCCTGAGATGGAAAGAGTCAAACGCAATCAAGAGATCATTAGCTCGGTATTTTTACCAGGAAACCAGTTCCTAAAGATCTGAAGTGTTTAACAGCCTATAGCAGTTTTAATAATCTGTGCTTCCTAACTTTAAAAAACATAAGACTATGTCATAGCAAAAATTACAGACAAGTTGTAATAGCTTCTGTTTAACACTGTCTGAAGCAGGATTTTACTAGAACTGTTTGACTTTTTTTTTGTTTTGTTTTCTCTTCTGATGGACATTGATTCTTTGCAAGTTTTAAAACTATTTCTTATTACTCTTTTGCTTTCATGCCCAACTGATACCGTACGGGTCCATTGCTGCATCCTAGATTAATGGCCAAACTCCCATTGCTTCAGGACCAGCAGTGGTGCCAAGTCTAACCCCTCCTAGGTGTAATAACCCAAAAGCTTTATTGTATGTGATTGTGTTTTGTTGTTACCTTTTTAATGATCTTTGGATACTCCCTTGTATCCTATAGGTTTTGTACAAAGAAAATGTGGGGAAAGTGACCCCAACACCAATCACTCCAGAGATGGAGAGAGTCAAGCGCAATCAAGAAATCATTAGCTCGGTACCTTAAAAATAGATTATTTTTTCCTTTGTGCCTATATTTTAAAAAAGTAACCCTTTAACTACCAACTGAAAACTGATTTTAGTTTAAAAAAACAGATATATTTGTTTCTGCAAATTAATCTCTTTTCTTCTAAAATAACTTGGCTTTAGTGTTAACACGCTGATCCAAAACCTTAGGAGTTTTCTGCAGCTCAGTTCTGTTACCGGGGGCTCCATCCAGACACCAGCAGCCTCGTGTCCTGCTGGGACGTGGTGCAGCGCTGTGGCCCTGTGCCCAGCGGTCCAGTTGTCGGTTGCTTTTCAGCGGTATTTGACTTCAGTGGGGGAGAAAAAAAAAACAAAAAAACAAAAAAACAAACAAAAAAAACACACCAAAAAAACACACACAAAAAAAAAAAAAAAAAAAAAAAAAAACAAGCACCCTGCCCTGAAAATCCCACCTGGCTGCCCCACGGGTGACTGTAGGGCCGTGAAGGTGCCGTGGGCTGCCTGGCCCAGCACTGCGGCGTACCTGGGAGGTTTTTGGGTGGCCTCGTGGACCAGGGCCGCGTGTAGGTGCGACGGTGCCGTGATGGGGACGGGGCACCCACCGCCGACACCCGGCCTTAGCTGGCTGCCCGCTGCCAGGGATTCTCTGGATCGGAACCAGCTCCGATGGTTCAGATTCACACATTTAGCTTCTCATCCTGTTTATTCCTTATTTCGCTTTGTAACTGCAACTAGAGAGCAGGCAGAGCTGCTTTCTCTGTGGGGTGGATAGAACATTTCTTAGCAAGCTCCTAGGGACACAGGCAGCATCCCCAAGACCTGTAGAGCCACGGTCATAGCTGTAGCTGGATAGAGCCCTTTTTTTAACCCTCCCCTCCCCCCCAGATATAACAAGCTGTTCTTTTACAGTTTTTCTTACCCCTCCCGATAACTTGAGATGCTTGGCTTTTGTGCAGTGCTACGCATCGTAACCCCTCATGACTTTTTTTGAAGTTTTATAACTAAGTAATAACTTGTGTTCAAAGCCTTTTGGCTCTTTGTTGTTTTTTAAGATACCGGATACATGTTCTGTATCCCACAGGTGTTATACAAAGAAAACTTGGGGCGCGCGACCCCCACACCTATCACTCCAGAGATGGAGAGAGTGAAACGCAATCAAGAACAAATTAGCTCGGTATTGTCTGGAAGAAGTAAAGGGGCTAAAACAGAGCTTTTTTTAAAAAAAATAACTTAACTTTGCCTGGTTTTTATTTAACCCTCTAATTTTTCCCCTCAAATTTAAAAAGTCATAGTTTAAAATTACAGTACATGAAATATTTTTTTTATCAATTAACTTTTTAATACCATTTTTCCTCTTTTTTTTTTTTCCCCTTTTCATAATGGATGGCGTTTATTCTAAAACCAGTAACATCACGTTTTTCGATCTGTACCTTTGTGACTTTGGGTTACTTTGTGGTCTGTAGGTTGTATACAAAGAAGGCTTAGGGAAGGCAACCCCCACACCGGTCACTCCAGAGATGGAGAGAGTCAAACGCAATCAAGAACAGATTAGCTCGGTACTGGAAGAAGAAAGACAGCGGCCTTATACTAAGAATAACCATTCTGAAAAAAAAAAAAATCCACTTCTAATATATCCTTCTTCCCTCAGTTTTCCTTATTTTTGCCTATTTTTCCCTTGTTTTTTTTACCTTCCGCTCTAGCAAGTAACTTTTAGATGCTTTACTTCCCCAGATCTTTTTTACCCCTGCGGTGATGAGTATGCTTAAACAATAACCCCACCCACAGACCGAGCTGTGAGCTATGCCAGGCTCACTTGTGGACGTTTTTGTACACCACAGGTTTTGTACAAAGAACATCTAGCAAAAGGAACTCCAACGCCTATGACTCCAGAGATGGAGAGGGCTAAACGCAATCAAGAAAACATCAGCTCGGTACGTCCTATTCTGCTGATACACAAAAATACTTTAAAAACTAACGTTGAAACTCCTGCAGTCCATACTCAGTGCTAATTAACAGTGCAGATGTTAATAGTGCTACCTTGCTACCCAGTTTTGAAGAATGAAGTAACAATGCTAAAATCCAATCGTTTCATACTTTCATTTCACTTTATGCCACAGCTGTTTCTTTCTCTGTGATTAACTGCTTTATTTTATATATTTTTTTCTCAATAACTGAATTTCAAAAACCTATGTTGCCTTCTCGTCCAAATATCTTCTGTGCTTACTGGCCTCATACTGGATGAGATATAAAATATTATTCAGTAGCAATATAATTTGTATCTGACACTATCTTTCAATTAATACAAACACGCCAAAGATGGAAGCGGCCTCTTCTAGGCACTTCACTGCTAACCTGTTGCTCCAGCTGTAAAAGTCCTGGCATACCCCAGCCTCCAAAGGTTTGTGTACATCCAGGTGTCAAGGTTTGTTTGATAAATCCAGGAATACAACAGCTGCAAACAAACATTTACAGAAGCTTGTCGCTACTGTTATAACTGAGAAAAGAAAGCCAGCAAAAAAATGTGATACTTTAATCAGCTACACAGGTCTAACGATGGTGTCTGTTTCCTAATTACTTCACTGAAGGGAGAGGTGCACATCAGCTCTATGAAAACATTACCTGAAATATTAGTACGACTTTCCCTCTCTACCTATTATTACAAGGTTTAAAAAAAAAAAAAAGATCTTTTAGTTGAGAAAAGCAAGGTTTGTGATCACGTCCAGTGCTGTCCACGTATAATTATGGAAAAGAATTTTGCTTTGCATTCCAACATTATTCACCTACAGTTGCTGCTATTATTTTTGTTTCTTTAACCTTCTCTGCCAGGTTGCCTTGCATCAGCACAGCCCCTCCTCACGGTGCAGAATTAGTTTTGTGCCCTGTGCTCACTTCCTTTTTCTCACCTGGCAGGTTCTGTATTCAGATAGCTTCCGAAAACAAGTACAAGGCAAAGCTGCATATGTACTGGATACACCTGAAATGCGGCGTGTACGAGAGACCCAGAAACACATTTCCACGGTAAGAGCATTTATAGGTGGTTTAAGTTTGCAAGTGATTTAACTAAAACCATGACCTTGCTCTCAAGACATGCCAGGGCTGCTGTCACAAGGGACAATGTGTGCTTACCAACTGGTCACCCACCTCACTAAATGCATAAAGCAAGAGTGATTCCACAGGAAAGGCACGGTTGGGATTAGGCTCTCCCTTATTGTTCTTGGGAGGGAAGAAAGCAAAAATTCAGAACTGCAGCATGCCTCTCTACTAGGCATCTTACTTAAGAAAGCAGGAATAAAACTGATCATTTGTCTGATCTACAGAAGGACAAACATTTCATTGTACATTGCAGGTGAAATACCATGAAGATTTTGAGAAAAACAAAGGTACTTTCACACCTGTAGTTACTGACCCCATCACAGAACGTGTGAAAAAGAACATGCAAGACTTCAGCGACATCAGCTACAGAGGCATTCAACGGCGAGTAGTAGAAATGGAGAGAAAGCGTGTGGACCAGGACCAAGAGAATCTCACAGGTAAGCAGCTTTTATTTTTTTTTTTTTTTTAAAAAAAAGATTAGAACACATCACTTACACAAAACACAAGCTGACCGTGAGAAATTATTTAAGCTCAGCCATATTAATTTAAAATTTTCATTACTTGGAGATGATGTTTTGTATCAGTGTGGAATATATTTTCTTATAGCAGCTGTAAACCATAGAAGCATGGATGGTTTGGGCTGAAAGGGACTTAAATATTGTCTAGTTCCAGCCCCCTGCCATCGCCAGGGACTGCCTCAACCCAGGCTGCCCAAACCCACCCAGCCTGGCCTCGGGCACGGCCAGGGACTGGGCAGCCTCAGCTGCTCTGGGCAGCCTGGGCCAGTGCCTCACAGTGAAGAACTTCTTCCTACTAGCTAATCTAAATCTATTATTTTTTAGTTTAAAGCCCTTCCCCCTTGTCCTGTCCCTACACCCCGACAAAAGAGCTTTCTTGTAGCCCCCTCTAGGCAGTGGCAGGCTGCTATAAGCTGTCCCCAGAGCTTTCACTCCTCCAGGCTGAACAACCCCAGCTCCCTCCAGCCCCTTGATCATCTTTGTGGTATGATGTGATGCTAGGTGACAGATGCTGATTTCTTACTTGTATTAAGTTCACCTCTGCAGGTGTTGCAGGAATGCTAAAGCTCACTTGATGTAGAACAAATGAAAAAATAAGAAGTCTGTGCTATAGATTTAAGAAGCACAAATGATGACATCCTGCTTCCCTTTTTCCCTTTTATTCTCATTCAGAAAATGTTTCTCTCTAGAAAATGTTTGAGCTCCAGCTGCTCCTCAGAAAAGCCGTTTCTCTTACAGGTCTTCGTGTGTGGCGCACCAATCCTGGCTCAGTCTTTGACTACGACCCAGCAGAAGACAACATTCAGTCCAGAAGCTTACACATGATCTCAGGTTTGTTCCAGTCTGTACTATTTATGCAAAGCAGGTTTTATACTTACACGTAGCCAAAAAGTAAAACTGACAGCTTGGGTTACGAAAGGGCAGTTTAGTCACTCTACCTGTGCAGGAATGCAAGTGTACTTCAAAAAGATACGCACGGACACAGGTTGTGTAAGAATTAACAGTGGCTAGAGATTGTCTATAGCTCTTCTTCATAAGGACAACCGTATTTATGTATTTACGCACACAAAACACCTGTATACATGTGCATATATATAATATGCACTTCTTGTTTTTAAATGTGTGCCTCCCCTTACAAAGCAAGGAGGTAACTCTACTCCCGCTGTTTTCTCTTTGCAGTCCAAGCCCAGCGCCGCAGCCGGGAGCATTCCCGCTCTGCCAGTGCCTTGAGCATCAGCGGTGGGGATGAGAAATCTGAGCCCTCGGAAGGGGTGGATCAACATTTGTCCTACTACAGCAACGGGGGCTTCTTTACCTCAACTACCACAGGTACGAGAACAAAACTGCACTTTATCTGAGGACAGACAGTACCCAGACCATCCAGCAGGACAGCGCTGGTCACTGGCTCCAACTCCTTTGGTCAGGAAAAAGTAGAGACGTACACCTGGCATAGCCTTGAGCTACAGCCCCAACTGACTGATGTCAAGTGGTGTTTCAGTGGGTAAAAGGCAGATCTGAGCCACCTACTGACCTATCACAGTACCTTTATTGGGAGTAAGCCTAATCCCATTGCTAATTCCATAAATAATAAAAGCATCAAGTGTAAAAGAACTAACACAACTCATTTTTCTCCTTTTGCAGTGGGCTACAAACATGCTAAAACCATAGAGTTGCCACAACAAAGGTCATCGTCAGTTGCCACCCAGCAAACAACGGCATCGTCGGTTCCTTCCCATCCATCGACTGCTGGTGTAAGTACAGGGAGCAGCTGCACGGACAGCCAGTCCTGAGCTCACTGCAGCACTTGCTCACATACACTCTGAAAGCGTTCTGTTCAACTTCAGAGTCACAAAACCACAAAAGCACTAAGGCAGGGTGCTGGCTGCACCTCTCACGAACAAGGCTGTATGTACTGGAAAATTAATTCAACAGAAAAAAAATCTGATAAGGATGCTGAAGCTGAATTTTGAAGTTTTGAAAAAGGCAGTTTGTGATCTGAAACCAGGCTATTTAAAAGATCAGCCAAAGCTCCTGCCATCAGGGGTCCTTCTAAGTGCTGAACTGAGTTGGAATATAAGCTGCCCTCTGCTTACATGGTGATTCTGACCACGAACTAACAGCAGTGGTATAAACATGTCTTTATTTTTCTCCTTTCTTAAAATTGCAGAAGACGTATCGGGCCATGTACGACTACATGGCAGCTGACGCTGATGAAGTTTCCTTCAAAGACGGTGATACGATCGTAAACGTGCAAGCCATCGATGAAGGCTGGATGTATGGGACTGTGCAGAGAACTGGCAAGACAGGCATGCTGCCAGCCAACTACGTAGAAGCTGTCTAAATCAAAACCCCTTTCCCTAAGGCACATCTGCATGGCCCAGGCATGCCAGCAGCATCTCACACCTTAGAAGGGTTTCTAACACTTCTCCAAAGTGCTTTATTGTCTTCCATGCCGATAGTGCCTTATAAAGCCCTAGAGAAAAAAACACCTGCAGAACAAAATACTTCTCAAACAGCGCATCAGAATATGTTTGACAGTACCTGTAAACACACTACTAGACAGCACTCATAAGGGCTGTCTTGCTTCCCATGTTCAAAATCTTTTCTTCCAAATTGCCTTTTTGTTTAAAACATTTATTTACGGATTACCATCACAATGTCCTAATACTAGAATTTTAATCCAGTTCAGTATCACTGAACTTCTACACATGAAATTAAGGCCAAGACTACCAAGCATTACTTTATTCATTCTTCCATAAAGAGACTTTTCTGGACTATTTTAAAATGTTTTAATATGTTTTCCATGTAAGCTTAGTATCTCAAACTAAAGTTTGAGATACTGTCAGGGAAGAAGGGGAAACATCACAAAGTAAAAGCCTCTTCCCTCCGCTTGCTGAGCTCAATGCATGTGTTTTTCATGCAGTTGTTCTGGGGTCAGAAGTTGTTACTTGTAAATTAGTGACTAAATAAAGCTGATGTTTCTGCAGTATCTCTGATGTATTAACTCATGATGAAAAGCAGGGATTAGTCTTAAAACAAATTGCCTTTTTTAATTTTTCTGAACAGCCACAACAGTGTTAAGTCAAACTGTGAGAGCTGTGAATGAACTGGACAGGTTATTTCCTACCTGAACACCTGTTATCTGCTTCTCCTGAAGCATCTGGTCCTATCTCTGGAGACTGGCTGGTAAAATGGTAAAAAAGCACTCTTTGTCTAAGATAAACTAAAGATAAAGTACACAGAGTAAGTTAACAGAACCTACTCCTGGCTTAAGTAGGAACCGATAACCTTCCAAGGTTCCTCCCAACCTTGCGATTCCAAAGCAGCTCTGAGGAAGGGCTAAACAGAGCTGCGGTTATTTTTTTTCCATTTAAACTTTTAAAGACTGACATTAACACCTTTGGGAACTAATTGCTGTTTTATTTGCACATACGTAAGTTCTAAAAACAATTAGCAGTTCCTGCAGCAATTCCTCTCCATAAGTGTCCAATATATACAAATTAGATTTCGGGAGTAAAACCCAAGAACTCTGAAGGTCTGAGAAGCAGCAATGCATTCCATGCAATTAAAAGCTCCATCATAAATTATTAATCAACATTTGCAGTTATAAGTCTGTACATAATATACAAAGAACCCAAGTCAAATCCACTCACTTCCACAAAAGTAAAAGGTCTTCTCCACCAGGGGAGGACTGCTGCAAACAAAGCCATTAGAGCGCAGCAAAGCCTGAGAAGTTTTGCAAAGTCTCTTGCTTGCCAGGGTGCGTATTATGGTCAGCTTCTTAGTGGGATTCGGATAACAAGGCATGCACAGAGAGATGCCGTCCAGTTCTAGGACACCAGGGTTTTGGACTGCTGCCACTGCAAGGAACTAAGCACAGCTTTAACCCAACATCCAACAGCGCTGAAGAGTTTCAGTGACTCCAAAGGAAACAGACCTACCTGGGAAGCACACGAGCAGAGCTGTGAGATTGGTCTCCCACCACAGAGTTTGCAGTCGTAAGAACACTTTGGATTTGAAAAAATAATTTAACTACTCTGCTAGTTTGGTTTCACAGTCTTTGCTATTGCACACCTTTATCAAGTTTTCTTTCGCCACCTGAAAGAAATATGCATAGCAATACAATACAAATACCTCCAACGGGGAATAGGCAATCCCACAAGTTAAAAAAAAGAAAAATCATGATATATTTTGTTCATATAGGTTTTTAAAAAATCTTCTATAGTACAAAACATACACTTTAAGGATTAATTCACCAGTACGAAAGCTAAATTTTTTGGAAAAATTGTAACAAAATCCTCCTTAACTAGGAAGGACAAGCAACTAATCAGAACTGTCGTGGGGGGGCGATTTCCAGCGGGACTGGAGGTTTTTCATGATACAGTTTGTCATGCCCGCAAGTTTTTCTTGCATCTCAAAGAGTTGGCTTCCTGAATAGCCATAGAGAACTTCAGAGGTCAGCTGAGCAGCAAGTGCATTGATCTGGCTCAGAAGATCTGCCGTGGGTTGGCCGTTTGCATTCAAGACAACCGGTTCAATCAAATCTGAAAAAGAAGGAAGGGGACGGTAGGCAGGACACTGCAGGCAGAGTGGTCCGGTGTAAATCCCAGCAGAACTATGTTGTAATCCAATGTTGCAGTTTTTGTACAAAAAAATGTAGTCAGTCCACAACGTATTTGTGGAGTGAGCTTCTGACAAAGGCACCCCATAGAACTAAATGCTACCCTCCTTTATAATGACTTTCTTTATGTTTGATCATGGTTATACAACAAAATTAAGGACTGAAATCAAAATATTTGAACCTATTACAAAATACTGACTCCTTCCTTCAAGACACGTTACCCCAAGAACGTCCAACTTAAAATTGGACAGATGAAGAGAAGTTACTCCTGCTTTTTGTTCTCTAGTTAACCAAATGCTTCAAAGTCTCTTGCAGGAAGAACAATTAGGGATTCCCCTGCATAAACTAATGGCGAACTCTAAAAATGCACAGGAACATTCAGATAATATAGTCCCCTAAATCCAAAACAAGTATCCTGAGAAACATCTGAACTGTCTCCCCTGCCACCAGGCACCTTTTCAGCTCGGCAGTTTCAGTTTGCTTTGTTTCTGTGCACGCCCAGAACCAGAGAAGTTACTGCAGTACTGAACAGCTCAGCAGAGACCCTGGTTGAGATCTGGAAAGAGAAGTATGCAGAGCCCTGCCTGACATGCTGTTTACACAAGCTTGTTTAGGGAAAAAACACAGCATATCTTGCCCTCAAATACGGAACAAGTTTAAAAAGCCATTACTGTAGGGCTTCATGAAGTGGCTAACTCAGTCACCCATCTAATATGGTAATATCAGCTATTAACTCCTCTCCAAAAACAAAAATAAGTACTCATGTTAGAAGAGAAGAAAAGCAGCAACCAGCAGAAACATCCAAATCCTAAGCAACAAATGGGCAGGAGTTACCTGTTGCAAGTTTCTCTTCATCAACAGATTTATCCTCTACGTTGTTTACTGTTTTCTCCGCATCTTCAAGCACTACCAACTCCTCACACCCTCGGGATTTTACCTGAGGATTTTTGAGAGAACAAAAGATGTTCAGAGAAAAAGTCGGGAGGTGGGACGTGCTTTACTCCGTAACAGATGTAATCCTCATTCCCAATAACTATGTTGTAACCAAGTCCTGTACCATGAAAGACCACCTTTGACAGATAGATTGCAGTTTAAAGAATTTTTTCTTGTACAAAAGAGATACGTTATTCTTCATGAGGGATGCTAGCAGTTCATTAGGTTAACGTTACCTTTCTTGACACTAGGATTCAACTTTACCTGCTGCTCGTGATATCCTTTAAGAGCTTTTTTAACATTGGAAACTTTAGGAGAACGGATGGGAAGAGTTTTGATTTCTGATGCTGTCAGAGTACTCAGATCACCCACTGTCTTAATGTTCTTTGCTCGAATGAGCTGCCCCAAACCTCTTGCACTGCAGCAGGGAAGAAAAAAGGGTTTGTTATACTAAAATCCATGGCCCTTCTCCATGGCACTGTAGAGCAGGAATAAATCTTACATGAATGCTGATTCACGTGCACATAAAGGAAAAAACAACATGCAAGAGCCATTTCTTCTATCTGCAGAAGCACACTTTTTTTGTAGTTTATTGATATCCAACCAGGAAACGGGATTCAAAAGCGTAAGAGGAAGGAAGAGAAGCTGAGTACGCTAGAAAAGACCATTCAGAGCAGTTCCTGTGTATAGTTTGTCCCTGATGTATTAACAAAATTTCCAATCAGAAGCCACATTAGCTGAGCACCTGGCGTTTACATGTTTGAAACATAGATCTTTTCCCAAAAAAACCCACGTGGTCTGTAAGTACTCCCAAACAGCAGCAGGATGGCGGCAACTTCAGCAACATACCGGAAGCTCCAATTGCTTTGTCACAAATCACTAAGATCAGTCTGCTCTGTCTTACAAACCAGGGAAAGTTCCCTCTGTCTGGCTGCACACTCTTCACGAGAAGGACTACTGGTTTGGAATTATTCAAATCAAGTCTCCCTCACCCATCCAACCTCCCTCCTTTTAAAAGATGCTTTGTTTTTTCCCCTCAAAAGGTCTCTAATTCATCACACTTTGCATCACGAAGATTGCTTTTTCTTTTCTTTTTTAAAGATCCAGTGAGGATTTTCTATTGAAATGGGATCTTCCAAAGCAACAATGCACTTACCATATGTTTGAGGTAATCTGAGGTAAAATTACATCAACAGGTGCCTTACAGCCAGCTAAGGCAGGATACACGCATTCTGTAGGAGAAGGCAGTGATTCCTTAGCCATTTCTGTAATCTTTGAATAACAGAGAAAAGTTATTCAATTAACTATCACACAACTGAATACAAGAAAAATAAGAGAAGAATACAAGAAAAATAAGAGAAACATGAACCAAAGCACTTCTTACTAAACACTTCTTTGAGCTCTTAAATTTAGGGTTACGAGATCCTGGGGACAGAAATCCTTTGGTTGGAGTGGTAATATGCTGGATAGAAAAAGAGGAAAAAATCTCTCAGGATTGTAAGAATTCAGTTAGCTAACTTTCTAGCTATCTAGATTTCAGACTATTTGTCTTTAGAGAGCAACCAAACGAACAAGACTAAAACAGTTACAGCTATTTCTTAAACTTACTACTCTTCACCCTTTTAACTGTTTGTTAACTGTTTGCAAGTGACCATGAACATACACTACAGCTACGTTAACATGAGAAACAGAAGATTTAGGACACACAGAACACGCGTAGGAGCTTACCTTAGCCTGAATGGTAGATAAGATTTTAAGACTTCGTGAAGATGGTGAAGAATGGGATCTAATGACAGGGCTCCTCCTGTCTATGTCATCTGCCAGTCCTTCTTGATAAATGGGATTTGCAAAAGAGACACGACGGATCTGTTTTTAGAAAAAGTAGTTTTTATCAGATGACCTCAAACCAGCCCACTCTAGTGAAAGAAGTCTGAGGAGACAAGATAACTCAGTTTGAAATGGGTAACATTAGGATATGTTATTCAAGTTCTTGAATGACACTAATCATGCTTCACCCAAGGACAAACCGTAGCTGCCTTATTGCTAAAGGAAACACGCAATGCATTTTGTAAAAATGCTTCTCAAAACCCACGGATAAGACCCCGCTTGTGCATTTAATGTTTTGCAGCTTTTTGTTCCGCTGCCACTCAGGCACGTGAACTAGCCCTTGGCACTCGGCTTCAAAAATTAAACTCCCAAGCCCCACTAACACAAGCCTGCCAGTGCTTGTGCATTACGGAAAAAAATCCACAGGTGTTCACCTTCAGCATTATTTTTTCATTGTAAATACTGTTAAAGCCAGTAACTGAGTGCCTTTGGAACTCGTTATACTGTTCCACATCCCAGTTATGAACAGAACAAATTGCGAGTATCACAGAATGAATCGCATCGCCATACCTTATTAGCAGGTGACAGGGAATCATCATCTTGACTTCTTTTCACACCTCTCTTTAAAATACTCGTGGATGGAGAAGCAGAAGGAGACCACATGTAGCGTGCCTGCACACCATTAGGGCTTTCGTTTACTAAAACAAAAGAATCAAGGTTTTCTGGCTTCTGAGGTGAATCCACGTTGTTATTTTCTACTGCACCTTTATCATCTACGGCCACGTTTTCAGGCACTGTAATTTCAGCTTCTACCAATTCCTCTTTCATCACTTTATCTAGAACAGTGCAACTTTCTGCTACAGCGTTCTCAGCTTGCTCTTTATCATCCTGATTGCTTTCTAGTTCATCCATCTGTTCTCTCTCAGGCCCACTAACAACGCTCAGCACCCCAGGTATCTCCTCCATTGGTCCGTTCTCGTTTGCTTCTTCCTTTACTGTAGCTCCTGGTTTTTCACTTTGATTCCCTGCAGCCAGACAGCTCTCAGCAGGCTCATCTGAAGCACGCTCGGACACACCCTGTTCTGTTCGGTCGTTCTCATCAATATCTACTTTTACCTCCATTATGGAATCATCAAGTTCACCTGCTACAAGTGCTGGATTCTCCTCCTCCTCCATACTGCAAGTATTCCCTTGCAGGTTATCTTCAGATATTCTCTCTCTTTTCAAGTTGAACACACTGGCTTCCTTAGAATGAAGCCGTGGTGTGCTCATTGCACAAGGTGCCATGGCCAAGCTCTCCTCAAAATTGGAGCTAGCAGACATCTCTGATGTATCTGCAGCTGTCTGAACCGGGGTGGTCTGGGGCTCACTGGGATCAGGACTGTCCTCAGTTTTCAGCTCAGTGAATGACATTGCTGGCTGCTTTGCCTTTGTGTAACAGCAGTCGCAGCTCCTTAGTTTTCTCTGCCTTTTGCTTCTCTTGTGCTGACACTCAGGTACTTGCAAAGAGGAAGGCCCGTTACTTGAAGCATTCGCTCCTTCTACATATTCAGGCAGAACACTTGAACTGCCTTCTGCATTTCTTTGCCTTTCCACGCTTGTGTTTTCCGCTCCTGCTTTCAGAACTTCAGATACACACGGGTTGGTGAAAGATTCTGTCACCACTCCGGTCTTGGTTTGTTCCCCACACATGTTCAGAGTATCAGGTGAAGTCTCTGGGCAGGCAGATCCCCCTGCTTCACCAGCATCTGTCGAAATTACTTCATTTTTCAGGTCCTTTTTCAGGTCCTGTGGTTCAGACGATGACGTGTCTGTGCTGATTTCACCACTTAGCTCACTTCTATTTGCTTCCAACACATTTTTACTTTCGTTTTCTTGGGAAGACACCTCCTGGCCATGGCTTCCTGGCTGTAGGTCCTTCAGTTTACCTTCAAGAGAATCATTTCTGGTTTTCACTTTTCCAGATTTTCTCTTCTTTATGCTTTCCTCCTTGGTCTCACAGCCATCAGCCTCCGAATTTTCTATGCTGGAAAGCAGTCCTTGTGAGCTTCTTCTTGTATGGTATCGTGGGCGTTCCTTTTTCTTTTCACCTATTGTACCTGAGCTACAGTCTTGACCTTCCATGTCCGTCTTCAGTTTATCTTCTGACTTCCTAGTGCTTTTGTTCTCCTCCTCAAGACCCACTGAGCCGAAGTCCTCTGCAGCAGTTCTCTCAGGTAGGCCGCTTTCTCTTCTATTTGCAGTGTCTGTTGTTTTCCCAGACGCTGCTTTCTGCTTTTGGGATACATCGTCTTTAGTCTGTGGCAACTTCTTTTGCAGGGATTTTTCATCTTCTTTACGTTTGTCTTTTTTTTGGTGGCCATCTTCCTTATCTTGACTACCTGCTGACACTTCTCCATTTTCTGACCGTCGCCTCGAAGAACGTCTTAGTGTTTTCTGATTAAGAGACACGTGTGGGACCTGATTATCATCATCTGTTACCTGGTCAGACGAACCAGCTGCCTCTGGGGGTGTATTTTCTTTCGAATCTGTATCTAAAGCCCGAACCCTTTCTATTTCTGCTATTGTATCTTCAACTGTTTTAATTTCTGCTTCTGTAGAACTGAGAGCTTGGGACTGAGCAGTGAGAACACGTTCCGTGTCCTCCACGGCAGAAGACAGTTCAGGACTAGTTTCCATACTGTTGGAAACAGACTCTTGTGCACTTTTCTCTTGTTCTGACCTACTTAACCTGGAATGCTTATTTCCTAGCTGCTCCATTTTACTCTGCCTGCGAGTTAGCCTCCGTATTGCAGTAAGTATTTGTTCAGACTGTGAAGAATTTTTGTTCTCTTCTCTAGATTTTTCTAGTTTAGTACCAGTCTTGCATGCGTTCGTATTTTCCTGTTTATATGGCACAGAAGAGCTTCCGGACATCTCTGATACACCATTTAACGCCGAAACACTAAAAGGTCTGTTCTCTGAACTGTCAAATTTCTCCAAAGTAATAAAAGATTGCCGTCGGCTTGCAGGCTGGGGAGTTCCAGAAATTACATCACTTGAAGTCGAACTGCTACTGACATTTGAAGTGTCACCGTTTCCTACTAAGGACTCCTTTGAAACTGTTTCTGTAGTACTTTTTTCTAACCCCTCTCCAACTGCTGGCTCCTCCTGCATCGGTTCAGCCGTATCACTTTTTGACTCCCCCTCACTGTTTACAATTGAGTCGCTCTCCACCTGAGTAACAGACTTCTTTCTCACATCCTCAAGAGAGTTATCTGATTTGCAGTCCCCCGTGATTTCATCTGATTCAGCGATGCAGCCTTCACTCTTTTTGTTTTCTTCCTGTCCCAAAAACATGAACAGCAAGATCTGTATTTTTGCTATGGATATGACATAAAAAACCAGATCTGGTGAAACAGAAAACAAAACACCCATGAGGATTTTCAAGACACCCTTCCTTCAAATTATCTTCAAATGTGTCCTTCAGTAGACAATTTTTTGTTTATTCTTCCACAGAATGGTTGAGGTTGGCAGGGACCTCTGGATGTCATGTGGGTCAACCCCCTGCTCAAGGAGGGCCATCCAGGACTACGTCCAGATGCCTTCTGAAGATCTCCAAGGAGAGAGATCTTCCCTCTCTGGGCAGTATGTGCCAGTGCTCCAGCACCTGCACAGTGAAACAACACTTCCTGACATTCAGACAGAACCTCCTGTCTCACTGTGCCCCTTGCCTCCTGTCCTGACACCACGGAAAGGAGCCTGGCTCTGTCTTCTTCGTACCCCCCTTCAGATTTTTGTGTGTCAAAGAGATCTCCCCTCAGCCTCTTCTCCAGGCTGAACAGTTTCTCAGACTTTCCCTGCAGGAGAGGTGCTCCAGTCCCTTCATCCTTTTCACAGCCCTTCACTGGACTCTCCAGTACGTCCATGTCCCTCCTGTGCTGGGGGGCCCAGAACTGGGCCCAGAGCTCCAGCTGTGGTCTCACCAGTGCTGACTAGAGGGGAAAGACCACCTCCCTCAAACCTGCTGCGAGTGCTTTGCCTCATGCAGCCAAGGCTACCTTTGGCCTTCTTGGTGGCAAGGTCACTGAATAACAGCTATCAACAATCACTTTTGTAAGTGAAGAGTTACAGAAAGACATGATGCACACAAAATACACCCACTGAAAGGAAAGGTGTAACGGAAAAGTCAGCAAGTGTTAGGATTCCTAGCATAAAGCTAGGCAATTCGTAGAACAGCACCACAGTTAAGTCACAATAAGTCTACACTGCAGCTTTCAAATTCCACCCCCCAGTAAAATATTACAGGTGGGGCACGCAAATGATTGAACTGTAAGTCCCTATGATACCTGTAAGCTGTGTAACAAAGAAATTTAAATGTATCCTTGTTAAAACTGTTACTAAACCCTTGCTAAATCTTCACATTTTGAAATTAAATTCAAACATTTAATGATTGGCCTCTTCTAGTCTAAGTCAGGCAGAGTGGAACACAGCACAAAGAACACCGCAACTGGTATCAAATGGAAGCCTACTGATGAAATGAAATACAAATTGTAAGAGCTCTCAGTGTATTCTGTAGTCACTGAGTCTGTGTCAGTACTATGCAGAAATGGGAAAAACTAGAGGAGGTTTTAAAAAAACAAGATATTCTTGGGAACCTTACAGGTTAATCAGCACGGAGAAAGAAAATGATTCCTGTGAACAGATACATCTGGGGGCACATTTTCTTTTCCTTGAATAGTTTCCAAAGCAATTTAAACCCACTTATTTATCATACACAGTAATCAAAGAGCTTTGCCATCCATTACCAGAGCTACTAATATGAAGAAAACATTACAGATATGGTTACAATTCTGGTATCTTAACTACCATTAGACAATGAGAAATTACCTGAGAATTGTTTTTATTATCTTCTTTTGCATTTTCTATTAAAGATGGCTTTTCCCTAAAATAAAAGTTAATTAAATTAGAAGGGCTACAAAAAAAGGGGGGGGAGGAGACCTTTAACATTATACTGGCCACCTTTACTTACAAAGAATCTTCCTGGCTCTGAGTATACTGAGAAAATAAGGTAGTATCTTGTGAAGTGTCTAAATTGTTGTACATAGCAGGAATACCAACTCTGAAACAAAACCAGAAATGGTTACGTTGGAATATTAAAAAAAGTGATGAGATGGGGTAGTATAATGCATTCATCATAGGACAGCAAGTTCTTGTAGGAAGTACACTGAACTTCCGAACTCTTAAGACTACTCAGACAACAACATGCACCAAACTGCTGAAAAAAAGCAAAGCAATTCACCAACACATGCTGACTATGTTAACCAACTGCGTTAAAGCACTGTTGTACACAAGTTTTGCTTGCAGTCTGTTTTTGTGAACATCTGCCTGAATACAGAAGATACTCCAGTGGTATTTTCTCACACACACAAAAAAAGGAAAATTGAAAAGGAATCTTTGAATTAAAGATGAGTTTTGGGAATAGCCTAATTTGACATGCTGCTTATGTAAGACTTTTCTTTGGAAGTTAGAGCTTTTTCATCAGATGAGTAAAGAAAACCAGAATTTCCACAATTCAAGAAAAATGCCAGCTTCTGTTTCATATTGCAAACAAGAGTCATTACATAGAACTGTGAATTCCAAGTATCAAACTCCAAACAGATAACAGACTATGCTTAGTTATAGGAGGAACTGCTGATCAGAAAATAATTTGACTGCTTTGAGACAGTAAGCCAGGGAACTTTGTTAAGCTTTAAACATTTTAACTTGCATATAAAAGTGGGACTTAACCACAGTCTGAGTAATCTGAGTAAGCTGAGATAGAGGAATTGAAGTTATGTTGTACTCAATTTAATGACATTTCATGCTAAGTTTAAAAGAAAACTAATTACAAACCTCTTTGACCTAAGCACTTCTTTTTGATGTTCTGTCAATATTCTTGGTTTTGTTTCTGGAGGAATGAATACAAAATCAACAGATTTCTCTTCTTCCAGAAGGATCTCACTTTTAGCCTTCGAAGACGAAAACTCTAGTTTTAACTACAGAAAGGAAAAAAGCTGGATTAGAAACAAGACAGTGGAACTGACAACGCTTTCACCACTCAGGTACAGCTATCCTAAACAGAACAGTTTTCAGGTAACCACAGTTCTTTCAGCATATTAATTGACACAAATCCTTCAGTAGGTGCTGATTTTCTTTACCAGTCTTTTTTTTCTTCCAACACTACCACCTATGAGAGTTTCTGCAACCCTTCCTCTGTGCCCTTCTGTAAGCTTCTGCACTTCCTTTAGCATCTGGAAGTTCAAAGTCTGTAACACGTGAGGGTACCTCAATATTTATAAGGACTATTATATGCTGTTGCTTACTTAATCAGCAGTTTCTGAAGAGTATAATACTGTGGCTCCAAATGAAAGAACAGCTTGATATCACTGAAGGATGGCAAAAACCTAAGTACCAGCATCCTTTACTTGCCATCTCCAACACACTCAAAGGACAGGAAACACCAGTACCCTTCCTCGTTCTCAGGCAGATTTACCCATTTCAACAGCTCTCAACTGCAGATTTAGGAGGGAACACAGGAGCTCTGTCTGTCTGAAGATGATTCCTGCCACCTTCATCTACCAGAAGCTGGTTGCTAAGCACATGTGTAAGCAGAGCATCTCAATGACGGTGTAACAGAACAGACTTATAATTACTTTACAAAAACAGTCTGAAAACTTAAGTTCCAGATCCAAGAAAAGTAACAGCTATAAGTTTGCCAGCCTCTTTCTTTGAACAGAGCTGTCCTGCCCTTTGCTTCCTAATCCAAGTGACAGATTGGTAGACCCATCAAGTAGCCTTCCACAATCCCTACCTAAAACTCAGCCATCTGTAAACTTACCAGAGAATTTGAACAGAAAAAATTAACTAAGTGCACTGTACAGCTATGATTATAAAAATCTCGAACTACTCATTAATTTTATCTCAGCATTCACACCAGGATGTTCAGCTGCAGAATATAACAGATTTGATTGTCACACTTATCTGTGAACACCTTACCTTTGCAGGTGTTACTTGCACATTACTGGACTTGTCTTTTAGTTCACTCGTCTGAGCCAATATGGAGTCTCGTTTTCGACCCAGATTCACTTCCATCCCACTCATCTTTGCATCCCACTGTGAATTTTCCATCTATTCACGGAAAAATACAGCCAATAAATGGTATGAAGAAACTCCAAACTCACAAATCCTCCCAGAAACATTAATTTCTACAACTAAACATATTCCCTTTTTCACTTGAATTATGTAGAGGAGGAGAACTTGAAAAATTCATTTTGAACAAGCTCACAGAACCCCACGTTTTAAATGCATAAACTGTTAAGAGCCAGCTCAGTCTCTTGACAGTGTTTATCCAGCATGGTTCATCATTCCGGACATGAAGTTAATTGCAAGACAATCACACCGAAAATCAAAATTGACCTCTGCACTCCCAGGAAGTTACCCACTAGGTGAAGTGGGGAATTCATCCACAACAGTCACCCACTAGGTACAAAGTATTTACCTCCTCAGAGAACGGCACGCTATGTTCTTCAGCTATCTCAATGCTTTCAAAGCCAGGCAGCAGGAGTGGAATTTTCTGTTTGGCTTGGCTTAACACAGATCTGCTCAACACACAAAAAAACAGACTTATAAGGGTAGAAGTATGCAACAAGACCAGCAGAAACCCCAGCTCTCACAAGAGGCAGGATATAAATAGTGACCAGAACAATGCTAATTCATTTATACCTAATCTGAGGATCTCTTCCCTGGAAGTGTTTCAGTCAAATAAACCTATACACAGATTTCTAGGCTTATTCCTTGATTTCTAGGCTTACTCCTTGAACATTCTTCCAAGCTTTCTAGAACAAAACCACATATATACATCACCCTGCATAACTGAACAGCATACTAACCATGTTTTTCTTTCCACAACCACGTACTTCACTAAGTCTAGCTCTTACAGTCAGAGAGAGGACCTGCTTTAAGCTGCGCTGACCTTCTTCATATTTTGTCCCAGTCCAAGCCACACACAATATACAAAAAAATATTTCTTACTTTAATTCTTCAGGGTATGTCAGTGATGCAGTCTTAGCAAATGTTGCGTTCCAGAACTGGGCACACTGTTTGCGGATCTGCTTGCTCTTATGCTGAAACATTACACAGAGCAATGGAGAAAGCTGCTGTAGTAGTTCAGTGTCGTAAGAGCCAGTGCAGTGAGACTGCAAACACAGAATTATCTCAGCCAGGAGTTTTTCAAGCTGAGGGAAGGAAGAAATATTTATTTTTAATATTCCATTCACCATGCACATTTGTTATTTAGAAGTTCTGTTTTGTTGTTGTTTAAAAACATGCAAAAACCCAGGTAACATTATGGCCTGAACAAACACCACACCACAGAAGCCTCACTAATACCTAAGTTTACTTGTATAAGTTACCTTTTCTAGTTTAAAACAGGTAAATCTCTACCTTCACTACAATTTTGTTCAGAAGACAGAATGAACAGCAAGAACTCCACAATACCATGTATTTTCCCACCCCACAGCTGTTTCTCCAGCAAATTTACCTTGTTGTTAAGATTACTGTATGCTTTAGGTACATCAGCAAGCCTGCCAAAACAAACAAACAGAGTAATGAAAAGTTTTGCTCTCATGTATCCCAAGAATTAAAGACACACACTGAAGCACCGCACACTAGTTTTATTACACAACTTAATGAAATCATGTTACACAACATAAATTACCTTACACAAGTTACCCAGTGTCTAGCCACTATTACATGAAGTACTGTTAATAAATATTGTCACAGTATTGAAATTAAATAGCAGCTGCAAGCCAAACAATTTAGTCTTGCAGAAATGTCTCTTTGGTGTGAATGTAATGGCAACACTGGAAACATTAAGCCTTCAGAAGTGTTCCATCCCATGTACAAATACCTAAGTTTTTGGTTTTATTTAAAAAAAAAACACACCACAACTTACAATGGAGACTGCTACTCACATCCATGTTTTTGGAAACCCCCAAAACATTCTTGCATCAGCAAGAACCGAGGACCACCACGTCCACCATGTGTGCTGACTGCTGCCACGTGCCACTAGGGCCACCTCTGCCAGCCCACCTTAGCTCAGGCACCACCATTTGACACACAGCAGTTGTAGAAAACTAATCTGAGTTATTGTCTTACAGATCCATTCTTTCTGCAGTGCTTGTGTGCACCACAAGAGCAGCACCCACCAGTTAGGCTGAATCTACAGCGAAATGGCTGGTGCCCTTACAGCTGACACTTCGCAGAAGTTGAACATCCTTAGCATCCTAGGGTCAGTGCTTTGAATAACCCTGGGTTATGCTTAAACACTGAGTGATGTGGACTACACAATGTTTCATTAATATGCAGCAATACAATGAATCCAAATACTCACTTTGTTTTTTCATAAAAAACTGCCAGTGGTTTTGAAAAAATTGCGAACATCATCCCAATCACCGAAGGCAATGAAACGTGGCTGATGATGTTGTGAAGAATAGCAATAATTGAAGGACCAACAGAGACCAATGCTTCTGCACAGATTTCATTGGAACTGAATGTATGGAAAGAGTTTACTAACATCACCAGAAGTTTAAATAGAGAAGACAGCTTTCCAAGGGGCTCCCTTTTCTTCTTAGACCAATCTGTAGGTGTCTGTGGAGCTAATATTAAAAAGAAAAAAACAAATATTTTTCCCTGTGTAACTAACATGCATTACAAAGTGCATTTAAAAGATTCTTTTTACATAGGAACAGTACTATACTGACATACTAATAGTTTAAAACCAGACCTAACAGAAGACATACATTTTTAATACATAACTGTATCATACCACCACAGATACTCATCCTATTCCTCCTATTTTGTTTATGGTTGGTCACACAAATCCCTGTTTTTAAGCATCTTTAATGCCTACTTGCCAGAGACGTAAACCAAGCTAGAAATATCAGCTGATAGGTGTAAATTCTGGAACGGGTGAGGGGAGGGAAGGGGAAGTATCAAGTTTCACTCAAAAATAAAGTTTCCATCATGTTTTTTCCTCATTAGCATTTCCCATTAAAGCACTTCATTCTTTCAGCAGACCAACACAATGGCTCGCTACTGGTACAACAAATTCAGCTGGGACAGAAGTTATAAAAACACTAAGCTTTACACTGAATTATTTTGGAAATCAGTTCTTCAGTTTTAAATAGGAGCAGGGAACAGAGAATATTTTGCTTACAAAGATCTTTTGTATCTATCAAACGTATACTATTACAATGCAAAGCAGCTTCACAAGCAGTAGCCTTTTAACCGTTACACTAACAGCTTAACATCAATTTCAGACAGGTATTTATTACATATTTAGACTACAGAGAGTGATCAGGCATTACTGCTTCTGATTATGTTTGAACAAAGTAGAAGCACATTTCACCTATAAATTATAGCTGAAATATCAAACGCAACTTCAGACAGAGCTGTGTCCTACAAGGAGCTGAGCAGGAACATAGCCTTCAAGGTTACATGAATTTCAAGTATTCTCTGCCAAGTTACACAGTAACTACTCAGCTGCTCAAAAATCAGAATAGCTCTAGTACTTAAACATGCACACTGGATGATGTTTTGAGTTTCTTTTTAAGAATGTTTGTCAATCCCTTCAATGCTTTGCTACTATGCGTAACATACGTAGACTATTGATAGCGTACAGTCATCACTTCTGCATCTATAGAAACTCCTATTTTCAACCAAACCTGAAAGAGAGAGACAGAACCCCAATACTCAGGTATTTTCTTACATCTATTTTTTGGCTGATATTTAATACCATAGGGTGCGAAGTTGATGCAGTCAACCATAACAGATATAATATGGGTGAGACCATCCATCATTGAAGACACCTGAGGAAAAAAACAGAAGTCATCAGCAAAGCCCAGAAGAACTGCGATGACAGAAAAATTGCGTGGGCCATTCAGAGCAGTGCAAAACAGCTTTTACATTTAAAAGCGGGGACAAAGTTTTTGTGCATGGTCAGGTGAGACTGAATTAAGTTTACAAGCAAGCTAGATTCAGTCTTCCCACTCTTAAGAAATGGCACAAAAACATGCATAAACTAAAGGAAGCGAAACAGTAACAGACAGCTGTGAGGTGTTAGATTTAAGAACGTACAGCAAAACATTAGCATTCAAGGTACAAGGTACTAACCATCTGGCATAACGCATTACCACATCTGTGTGTGCTTAAGTTCAGTAACTATACTAAATCTGGTTTTCAGGAAAGCCAGTGTAGGCACAACAGCAAGATTTTAACAGAATTACATTAAGGGAAGCACAATGTGTTGTTACTACACATTGAGATCCATGTCAAGCATTGTTTCAATCCATCATAAACTCTTCTAAATAATAAAAACACTGCTTTTAAAAAGGTCAAAAACAGTTTGTATCAATACAACTTCCATACTGAAGCTCTAAGTACAAGTTTGTTTTTGAAAATTGAAGTTTATCAGAATACAGCCACATCAAAAAGTTACAGTGATGTAACCCTCCAAATCAAGTTATGCTCTCTAAATGCTACGCTGCTACTCTACCCCCCTTCCTAATCATAACGCTTCTTTTGTGGTACTTGTTAATTCAACCCGAAGCTCCTTCATGCAAACAAAATTTCAGCTGGCCAAATTGTTTTGGTGAAAATCATCAACATCATGGTAAATACAATATTACTTAAATATTTAGAAGACAAACCCAAAGACTGCTTAACTTATTTTAATATTCGAGCACTATATTACTTTTACTCATTTATTTCAATCTATTTCTAGTTCAGTTCTAACTTCCAGTAATACAAAGAATTTTGTTATAGCTCTAAGTCTTACACAAAACACTTTGAATTACAGAAAACACTACATTTAAGTTTACAATAGGTTCTTGTAGACATATTTAACTGAAAATGCCTGCTAAAGTATTTGTATAGTTCAATGTCACAGGTTTATACTCACTACTGGAGTTTCACCTTCTAGCCCAGATACTATTTTGGCACAAAGTTCTTCACAGCATAGGTTTTCTTCTGCTGTTGCAACTAAAGCAGCACAGCGAGCAAATGCTCTATACAGGTCTGACCAAGTGCGCAGCAAGGATTTCATAGTTGGCTTTAACAACAGAAAGAAAAAGTTTATGAGTATCATTGCCTGGGCACAGAGATAAAAAATTTTCTTCTGTCAAAGCCTATACAACTCAAGAACTCTAATCTTGGAGCAGTAGTCTTAATACATGTGCGTATTGGTAAAAGAAATGCTACTCCGAGATCGTAAGATAGCACGTCATAGTTTTTATAAAACCCACGTTGTTTCTAATCAGCATTAGGTATCAACTGTTACCTGTGGAAATTCCTCAACAGGGAAGATAAGGGCTACTGGTAGCAACAGTGCACTATAAACGGCATTGAAGTTGTGTTCCAGTGCATCACCCTGATTTACTTCGTTAGTCTGCAATGATAAAAGACAATTTACTGCTTAAGCAAATGCTAGATTTAAATGCATTTGTAACAACCTTATCTATCATCTGTTTTCTATGTAAAATTTGCACTAGCTAAATGGCCAACGGTGTTTTGAAATTAGTTATTCCTCCATTCTATAAGAGTTCATGTTGATCCTACTATTTAAATAGATAAAAAGCTTCGTTTAATTCCAAAATAACCCCTTAATTTCAAGGATTTAAAAAAAAGTGCTTTTTCTAAGCTTATTTCAGTTGCAGTGATGCTAATACCCAGAATATTTGAAGCAAACTATTTTAAGGTTTTTACATCTGCAAGATTAGAGTTCCAGTAAGCCATCTGCAGAACCTGTTGAGTATTAGTGTCACTGCAAATGTTCATAGTAATGCTGCACACATAGCAGTCTCATAAATGCCATCAAGGCTTACATAATTTTACCGTCAAGACATACAATTCCCAGAAATACATTAAGAGAGAAGATCAGCACAGAATGTGTGTTTTCTGGTGAAGAGAACAAAAGTAACTATACCCGATTAATCCATTCGGTTAGGGGGTTAACAACAATACTCCACATTCTCCAAATATGTTCCTTGTTTTCCACCAGTTTTGCATTCTTGTTAATAATGCATAACACAGATTCACTGAAGGCCAGTGGAGATGTAGGCCCAGATAAAACGTAACCCACGAGAGTTTCTAGGATTACAAAGAACCTAGGGAAGAGAAATTCAATAGGTAAGAGACATTTCAGCTGAAGTTCGGAAGCAACTTCTATGAAGTCTTAAACTACAGGGAACTTATTAATTAAAACAAAATAAAAACCGAGAAACAACACATACCTTTCATCTGTTACACACCATTCCAGGAGGTTATCATGGAAAGGCAGCTGAATTAAGAACAAAGCTGGTGTTCCCTTGCAAGAGAAATGTCAGATGTCAAAGCAATATATACACTAAACAAATAAAATAGTTGCCTCACTTAAATATGTACGTATCTTCAATTTTTAACCATAAGCCAGAAGTTGCCAGAAACTGTCAATTCTTACCATTTCAAAGTAAAAAGAGGCAAGAGCTAGAGGAATTCTGCTAGGTGCTGGTACTTTCCAGCAATTATACTACAGTTGAAGCAAAAAAACACCATCATGTGAGTTTTATAGTACTTAATCACCATTTCCTTGACACCCTATAGAACACCGTAAGGTGAGTGTGCATAATGCAAACATTACATATTATGCCTGAAACATGATAGAGCACGATGTGATTTGCTTTCTTCAGTTTCACAGTACAACATCTTTTGGACAATCTCTGTTAAAAGCCTACTATTTCAACCTTGCTAATGTTAAAGCATTCAGAAAAATGCACCTAATACCTGCCAATTAAAGCTCCAATCACCTTAATAAAGTTTCACTACGTTAACTAAGTCAGGGAAAAAAGCTCCAAATCCAAACTCAGGAAAAGAGTTGAAATAAACTCAGAGTTGAGCTCTTAAGCCAATTTAGTAGACAAAAGTTTACACTATTCACCTGAGGCATTCATGTAACCTTGTTACATTTAAATCTTCTCATAGCTATATATTTGCTTTTTGAGGAAGACTACAAATAACTTTTTAGAGCTACTTTCACAGACTAAAGAGCTATCTCCACTGCTGAAAAATAAACGAGCTGTCATCTCCTATCTACTGGTGCGTGTAGAAGATCATCCAATTATTTAGTCTCTAAACAGCCTTTTAGATTTTTAATAACTAACTGGTATACATGTTCCCAGTCTGTTCCACTCTAAATAATAAAAAAAAAATCTAACTTCAGTCTTTGAGAAAAGGTGGTGGTGGTTTTTTTTGGTAGTTTCTCAGATTGCTGTCACCTACTTGTCCCTTCCAACGCAGTACACAGAACTCAGAACAGCTACGGCTCACTAGGACCAAAGTAGAACAGAGTCGTTTTCAGTACTACCACCACCACTTTTCTGTAGCAGACAATAGTTTCAAACATTAAAAACCTTCAAATATTAGTCTGGATTTCATGACTTATGAGGTGCTCTGCACATTTGTGCTTACATGACATCCTAATGCCTTTAAGCATAAAGAAAGTTCTGGAAGGAAGTTAGACTTACATTTAAAAGATCCATATCAGCAACCTGATAAGCTGGTGATCCTAATACTTTGGGAGGTAATTCCTTAACAGTAATATCAATGAGAGACTAAAGAGGGGAAAAGAAGAGAACAGTGTAATTCTTTTTTTTCTTGAGGACAGCAATATTTTAATGTAAAAATACAAATGCAAGAGAAACTGTAACAATTCCTTTTCTTTGAAACAGAAGGTTCTGAGAATGATATACCCAATATGGTCAACCCTGCTAATAAATCTGCAAAACACCTAAGAAACCCTTAAGCAACATTATGACGTACCATTAGAATTGCACAGTTGATACCAAACACTGGTTCTCAAGAGACCGGTCTGGTCAATTAGGTGCAAAAGACTGCCAAACAGAACGTACATAATCAAGAAGAAAATAGATTTAAAACCAGACAAAAACCAAAAACCCTACAAACCCACTTGACTTACCAGTATTTTCTGCACAGGAAGAGAATTTGATCTAACAGTGTTTTTTAGGGCCTGGAGTAACATAGTCAGTACTTCTGACCCCTGCTTTTCTTTTTTATTACCTTGAATAAAGTAAATTTACAGTTAGAGCAGAACAAATTAACGCGCAGTGACCATTACTTAAAACTTAAATACAAGGTACTGTAGGATCATAAGAAGTTCCATATACTTATAAACATTACCAAATACTTTTATCAAATTGGATACCAAGGCTCTCTGAAGAGCATCTTAAACTGAAAAGTTTAAATAGAAAAACTGTATTTTCTAAGTAAAATAGAAACGCCTTCCTGTAAACCTTCAACTCTGGCATATTAAAAAAAAGGCTGTGAAATTTTGCAAGCATTCAAGTAACACATGTCATTTCTATTATGCTTTTCAGTTAGATCATTCAATATAAAAATATCTAAGCATTATTTAGCCTTTTTTTTGTTTTAATAAGAATGAACTTACATCAGCCTATCTGTAAAGAGACTATGCTACAACAACAAATTTGACTTGGGGAAAAAAGGTAGCTATAGTCACATAAATTGATGCTACTTTGAGTAATACATCAAATAATATGTCAGGGTTTTTCTTAATACCATAGACTTGGCATGGGATTGTTTTTAGAAATTGAGATTTTTTTCAGCAATAAAATCAGTTCAAGTGCTTCTGTGTCTTATTGCTAAAAGACACACAGCTGCAGTCATACGCTACTGTCTTCCCTGACTGACAAGCCTGAATGGATTGAATCAGTACTATTTTGTAATTTTAGCACACAGATTAAAGATATCAGTTCCAAAAAACTGTTGATGCCTAAAAACAGGTTTTACTACCAACGAAGCAAATATTTCCTGGAGTCTACTAAAAAAAGCCACTATCACTGACTGGTCAGCTATGACAATAAAAGTTTACCTGATTCAATAGCTGTTTTTACATATCCATTTATATCCTTCCATATAATATTCAGCATAGAATCTACAAGATAAAAATATTTTCATTCACTTTGCAATAAAGACATTAAACAAACAATATTTAAATACAAACTGTGTTAGACAGACATTGACATAAGCAGAAACTGGCATAAGCTTTTGTACCAAGTCAGGTAAGTTGTATTTAAGTAATGCGGACAGAGAATTATTACAGAAAGCGGCTATTTTTCCCCTCTTATGTTTTCCTCCCCCAAATTATTTTCCAGAAAAAAAAAAAAAAAGAATTTTCCCACTAAATTCTTACCAGGAACTTCTTTTCCAATTGCAATAAATCCATCCTGAACTGCATTTATAAGTGTGGCAGCATGCTTACAAAAAAAAGATGAGCTGCTGATGAGTGGGTGCTGGAGAGGCTCTAGGAGAAGAACAAAGCCTGTTTTGTAAATCAGCTATTTTGCAGTCTGTTTTTAAATTAAGTCTTAAAGCAAGCAGGAACGTGTATACTTAAAGCATTTCACATAATTAAAAACAACTTCAAGTATTAAAGATGACCACTAGCAGTTTTAAATATTTAAAGCATTTCATGCTACTGGACACCTTTAAATCCAACAAAATCTGGTTAGTTTCAGACTACGTAATAGTACTTTGAAAAAAGGTAACTCATATACCTAAACTAAGTACAACTTTGTTTTGCTTTGCAAAATCTAAAACTTCTGGTCCCATCAAGAAGTGAAGCAGCATTTCAATTCCCAGAAGCTGGATAGAAGGAATCACCACAACTCCTGCAGTACTAGAATTCAAGTTCATTCTTGGTGTGGCTGGACTTGCAAATGGGTAAGAACCTGAGTGGTGGGAGAAAAAAAGAAAGTTACCTCATATGTCACCTGCAGCGAGAGGAAAAATCCAACAAACCAGAACCCCACGTGAGAAGAGCAAGGCATGTAATAGTGCCGCTAAAAGGGATCTCCTAACAGTCAGACATTGTGTACACAACACAGGGTTTAACATCACAGTTTTAACCGTGTATTTTGAAAGCATGTGTCTTCCAAGAACTTCAAAGTCTCAGACGCCAAACTTTATTTGGCAGCAAAAGGTGCCACGGAAGTTGTGGCAATAGAACAAGTTACGCACTACACTATAAACACATTGAGGACACTTGCACTATGAACCTGAGGCTTCTAACCACAACAGTCTAGAAGTATATGAGAACACCAGGCTTTCCATGCAGAAGAGAGGCAGTTCCATACCTCAGCACTTGCAAGTAACACTCAAGTTAAGGTGATTTCACACGTACTTACAGTATTATGAGCAGTGTTACGATCACTACAGTATTATTCAGACAAAACCTAAAAATGCTACAGAACGGAGACTAGTATACACAGAGCATATAACACAAAAAACTTTCAAGTTTCAAGTCAAAGCTCCATTGCAAAAGCGAACACAAACCTGGACACTAAAGATGGGCCCTCAGCAGTTTGATTATCATCATTTTGTAAGCCTGAGACACTGACTAGTCTTAACCAATGTAAATCACCACCTAAGTTTTCTGCATGTTCATCTGAGAAGTTACTGTTTTCAGTAATATGACAAATTAAAAACCATAAACGTGTTACACAAAACACCTTAGCTCTTGCATCTAAAATACAGGTGGAAACAGGCTTGCATTTTAATACCTGATTTCTGTGTAGGGTTTGCCAAACCCAGATTTTGGTTGGTTGGTACACGCAAGGGAGTTCCTGGCAATGCAGCCGAAGAATCTAGACTTAGAGTACTCTGGATTAACGGTACACAAACCTGCAAAAATACCAAATCTAAATAAAAATGACACAAACAAACCATAAGCCACAAAGAATCATGTATTTTAAATATCACATGACTGTACTGCTATTCACAGCACCAATTTTTCAGAGCTTCTGGGTCCTCATAATGGTATTTCTAAGACACTGTACAAAACAAATATTGATGAACAAATATGAACTAGCTAGATAAAACAAAAACTCATGTTAGAGGTGATCTAACTGTACTCCGTTTAATTTTTTTTCTTTACTCCCATCCTGAAGTTTCATTTAACAAAAATTCAGACGCCAAAGAAAAACTTTTGGTTTGTTCCAATTACAATGTATGTAGTAATGAAACACCTGAAATATTTTTCTCCATGATATCGAGGAATATTTTAAGAGGTCAAAACAATCCTTATATAACTTGCTCATGTTTATTATTACTGTGCACTGAGTGGAAGTGTTCACTAAGATACTCACATTACAGGCAGATGCGCTCTCAAGTCTTTTGGAACTTGAAAAATATTGCACACAGCTCTAAGCATTCCTCTTATGTTGCTACATAAACACAAGGCACGTTTGGTTCCTAAAGAGTTTCACATTATTAATAAACTAGAGAAGGGCAAAGTAAGGACACAAGCTAAGGTAACAGAGTGGCTGTAGCTGATGTTGAGTGTGCAAAGCTAAGTGATTATACTACAACTATTTTCGGTTGTGTTACCTGTTCAAAGTTTGCAGGCAGCTGAGGTCCCAGCCTCATGAGCAAATACCACCAGACCTCCAGTTTCGTCAGTGCTAAAGCCTCTGTTCTCACGTGGATTGAGCTCAGGGGCTGCATTAACAATTTCAGCCTTTTAGCACTGCACAATATATCTTGAAGATAAACAAGAAAGTATTTTTAATCAATGCAATTAAATAATTTGACCCTAAAATAACAAAAAGGAAACTTTTTAAACCATTAGTTTTCTTCTTGCCGTGTTTTACCTTAAAAAACAGTAATGCTCTGCAGAACTACAATACCACACTAATCTTTCAGACTATTCAGACTGCTTTAAATGGTGTCCGGAATGACCCTGGAAATACAAGGCATTTCTTTCCAACACCACAAAGGAAGTGAAATGTACTGCATACCAACATAAACATGAAGAAATGCACTCTTGCTTGCTATGTTAAAAAGTAACATCTCCCACAGCAAAATAAAGCCCAAACATTTAATGTACCTGTATGTTAACAACAAAATGAGAAAATAAGAAATCTTATGGCATACCAAGGCCACAAACGATCATTTGTCACTGAAGCAGAAGTGGCACAGCATGTTTGGACAGAAGTTTGCTCAAGTGCTTAAAGGGAAAAAAACTTTTAGCCAGCTCAGCAGCAGCAGAACCTGTCCACCAGCGATTTATAGGAAACTGCTGACAGACTGCTTTTGCAGCATGCAGTCCTCATTAGCCATGATAAAGCATGCAGCATGAACACTAATTTTATCTAGAAAAAATATCTTTGTTAATTGATCTATGGAAAACAATGATTAGAAGTGACCAGATGGCAAACAAATCAGAATTACAACTTAACTGAAATACAGCTAAACTCAGAAATATTCACATTTAGCTTCCTCTTCAGGACAGACTGTGAGCGCCATCAAGGTAAATATTTTGGGTGTTGTGATACATACTAGACTTGTTTAGGTCTCTTTTGTACCCTTTAAACAGATTTTTAAATATGTATTTTACATCTTGAGAATCTTGATGCGTGGCTCTCCCCCCGTTAATCCATACAGTACAAAATACTACCTACAGAACAAAGTTCTTTTTCTCCATTTGACTGCTGACTGTTTGGCTCAACTGAAGTGTTACAAAAAAGGCTTCTAATTTTATCCATTTCTCCTAGTAGCAAAACTAAGGTAGAACTACTGGTCAAGATGCATCACTTTTCCTTAGGTATATCCACACAGTATGTATTACTATGTATACACCACGTATATACAATGGTACATACCATCTTCATCAGGGTAAGAAAGAGGGAAACAATATATACTCTTCCAATTATAAACAGTGACAATACTCAAAATAATTCAGGTTATCTTTTTTTTTTTTAAAATCTACCTGGATTTAAAGCAAAATTATCTATTAGACTCTTCCATGCAATGAAGGCTATTTTCTTTACTACCGGTGAGCCACTACGAAATCCAAGTTCCTCCAGCTGCAGCAATGAATTGATGAAGCTGCCACTACGATGCAGAGTCTGCAAATAAAGAAATTCAAAGTTACAATAATTGTCAAGAATTTAGTTATTAATCTTTAGGTAAGTAAAGTGACTGGTTTCCTGCTTACCTTTCCAAGTAATTTGACAAACAGTGGCCATAATTTTAAGACGTAAGTCTCATTTTTTGTAGAAAACAGTTTTTGAAGTTCTGCAATTAATTTCTGCAGGCGAAAAGAAAAATTATTTATACAAGGAATACATTCAAGTTATTGTAAACATTATGCAATCCAATCAGTGATAACTGGAAAGACACAAGCAGTCTGGAAATAACTTATTTATAGATCAGAAAGGTAAAATTTTGTACCAGGTAGCATTCCCTGGTTAGTCAGTCAAACACCGCTACCATTTGATTACCTTCTTTGCTGAAATTCATAGCTGGTATCAATTATTCCTGCTGACAATATCAACCAACAAAATCAATTTCCTCCACTACCTGTAGGCTCTCTAACTCTCAAGTCACACTGACATTATTAGCAGCAAATTCCACTTCAGCCAAAAGATTTACTTTTTTTGGTTGTTGGTGGTGGCTTGTTTGCTTTTGAATTTATTTTTACAATGAGTGGTTAAGCACTGGAACAAGCTGCCCAGAAAGGTTGTAGGACTTCCTTCCTTTAATACATTCACAACTCAAATGGTCAAGGCTTTGAGCCACCCAGCTTAGCTTTGAAGCTAGCCCCGTTTCCTGTAGGAGGTTAAGCTAGAAGATGCCATACCAAGTTCTACAACAGATCCTAGTTCTCTCAACAAATTCTCTTTAAGAAACAATAACAGTATAATGATACTATGAGTTAATGCTGTAAAGACAGGTTTCTGAAGATCACTTAAAAAGAAGCTTTTCTCACCAGTAATTCTTGCCAGAAACCTTAATTTTTCTTTTACAGTGGTACTATGTTTAACCTTGCTGTTGAATTAGTTTTTCTGTCAGAACTGCTGTCATCATGAAGTTGCTCTTAATGCACAGTGGCAGTAAAAAGCTACTACTTAGACTATAAAAAGACAACAAAACAAAAATCTACTCCTGTTTTATCCAGAAAAAAAAAAGCATGTTTCTACTTACTGTGGTCATTAGGTGTTCAGTGACAGCTGCCACCTCCGGCTGTTTCTGCAGCAGCAGGGGCATGCCCATCTCCAGCGCAGTGGCACCTCGGAGCTGCACTTTATGAGCCGAATGGACGACCAGAGGAATGATCAGCTTTGCCCACCTCACAGCCTCTTCTCCCATCTGGGTTGGAGTTTGCTCCATTAAGCTGAATTGAAAAGACAAATATAAGCATTGCTCATCTCTAACAGGCAGCATACTGCTCACGCGCTCAGACAGTCTCAGGTATCATCCATGAGTGCTCTAATTCAACTCAGGATTTAGAGGAAGCCATTCTGAACAATTTTAGAACATCCTATTTCAATGGTTTACTTAACTGCAATGCTGACAGGTTATTTCAACCTCCCCAAAAGCAGAACAAACTGATGTTTACAGTTGCCCTTTCTACGCCATCAGTATTTTTTAGGCATATGAGCTGAACTGAGAGCCAATAAAGAAAACAGTACACATACCGTATAACAACATTCAGTGCTTCATATTCAACCACCATAGACTGGACTTCTCCTTTAGTAAGTATTGTTTCCAGTGTAGAAATAATATTGGACACCTGAGGAAACACAAGAACATAGTGAATGTTGTACTTAAACACAAATATTTTCCCTGAGCAGCCAGAAACATGAGATTTCATTTCCCAGGCTACAAAAAAGTTGAGAAACCTACCTCCTTCTTAACAATTTCAGAAGGAAACGTCTGCTTAGAAATCACCCAAAGTGCTCGAGTGCGAGTGTTTTTGTCTGGAGTTTTTATAGCAATGCTGTTCACCATTGAAAGCAAGTCGTGTACTTCAGATGCTGAAAGCAGAATGCATAGGAGTCAAACTCTGAGTATTCCACTCAGCTCCTTAGCAAGCCTCAGGTCATTTTGCTCATTTAACACTACAAAAGCAATGAGATCCATTCAACTAGACCTATTGTGATTTTATGTCTTAAGCATTAGTTTTTGGAAGTTTCTCATGAAATTTTAGCTAAAGAAATCAAAACGTATTAATGCACGTAGATACTATTAACATAGCATATACGTGGTATTGTTAGAAGCCAGAAAACCCTGAACATTTGGGTTTATGTAGCAAAAGTTTGGTAGCAGGGGGCTGCAGGGGTGGCCTCTGTGAGCAGAGTCCAGCAGCTGTCCCACATTAGATAAGGGCCAGCTCCAGCCGGCTCCAAAAAGGACCTGCCACTGGCCAGAGCTGAGACAACAGCACTGGTTGGTCATCTGGGAGAGCAGATTTAAGAAGAGGAAAAAAAAAAAACTGCTGTGCAACAGCAGCTAGGAGAGAGGAGTGAGAAACAGAGACCAAGGTCAGTAAAGGGGGGAGGAGGTGCCCCAGGCATGCAGCACAAGTTCCCCTGTGGCCTGTGGAGAGGCCCCTGGTGGAGCAGGCTGTCCCCCTGCACCCATGGGTCCCACATGGAGCAGATCTCCACGCTGCAGCCCGTGGAGGAGCCCCCGGTGGAGCAGGTGGATGTGGCCTGGAGGAGGCTGCGGCCCATGGAGAGCCCCCGCAGGGGCAGGCCCCGGGCCAGAGCTGTAGCCCGTGGAGAGGAGCCCACGCAGGAGCAGGGGGTCTGGGGGGAGCTGCCGCCCACGGGGGACCCGTGCTAGAGCAGTTTGCGCCTGGGGGATGAACCCCGTGGTAAATAAATTGGACCCAGACAAAAAATTACATGGATCTCCCTTCACTGAATCTGTTTTGCCTGTGATGTGATCTTGGTGAGTGATCTTCCTGTCCTTACCTCAACTCTTGAGCCCTTTCTGTTGTATTTTCACCCCCTTTTCCTTTGAGGAGGGGAAGTAAGAGGGCAGTTGTGGTTGAGCTCAGCTCCCCAGCCAGGTAAAACCACCACAATCACAAAGCTAGAAAATAATTTTACCTAAAAAGGGCTAAAGCTAAAGACTGAATATTCAATTATTTACAACTGCTTGGATTTCAACTTGGTAGTACTTTACAGTCAGTTTTCCTGCTCTACTGACATATATAAATTCATGTTAAGGTCTACAAAAAAAAAAGCTAGAACTTTTAGAGCTGAAACTGAGCTGACATTGAGCTTCTTGTCCCACCCTCCTAACTCTCCACCTATTTCCAGGACCTGACCTTATCTAGCAAGTTTGACTGCAGTTTATTAACTGGTTAAAGGAAAAAAAAAAAAAAGCTATAAGGGAAAGGAAAGGGACCACACAGACACTGCCAGAGATGCTTCATTTCCTCAAGAAATCAGATTATAGTTTAAGTAACAGAAAGGCAAGAAACACTGGAAAATATAAATAGAAAAACTGAGAAAAAAGCATTGTGTAAAAATGCTGTCTGACCATCCACATGTGACAAGTTTAGCCTTCACCTTCCACCACTACACAACCTGTCCACACGCACACAGACAGCTGACATCGAGCTGCTTCTGACCACGTCATTGCGCCTAGGTATGCCTGACCCCTGGATACGCCTGAGGACCAGCCAACACGAACATGAGCTCTCCTGGATTACCAAAACCCAATCTTTTGACCTTGAGGCACAGCCTCAAGTTTTCAGCATCGAAACTTGCTTTTACAAGGATTTAGCATCTTCCAGGAATGCAGGCCATAAGGCCGTAAGACTGGATGTTTAACAGTTGTGCTGTTAAACATTTCAAAATAAGCTATTTTAATGCACCAAACAGGAATTACCAGGTGAACACTGAAAAACCACTGAAAAGCACTACCAGGCAGGCCCACACTCTATAGAGGAAAAAAAAAAAATGTTCTTCATTATTTTTCCACTTGTGGTTTTTGATTGCAAATTCCAGAAAACATTACAGAACCTAACTGCTACCAAAGCATGCAATCAAACTATGAGGTAGTAGCCAGTATTAGTGTAATAGCATGAAATTTTATTTTTTTTGCACAAGATGGTATTAGTGATCTGATCACGCCGATATAGAGACAAAACTATTATACCACTGGAGAACGGTAACATTTATCAATATTACAGCTTATGCTAACGAGGAAATAAAGGAAGGAATATAGCATAGAGATACACATTACCAACAACCACACTGAAGTTTGTTTGCTTACCTGGTAACTCGGACGTGATCTTTGAGTTAAAAACGCAGAATCCTAAGGCCTGTAACGCTGCGTTACTTAGCTCTGAATTTGCACTAGAAATGTGTGCCTGAAAAAAAGTTACATGCAAGTAAAATCTCAGCTTACAATATAGATGTAAAGTATTAACTGTCTAAAAAACATCTGCTGAATGAAGAGACCTGTCAAAAATGAATACTTGATGAAAAATACACCCACGTAGGAAAGCGTTCCTGTCTATACACACTCCAGATCATTAAAATAATTTTAAGTTCTGAAGACGTTTTTGTTCTGTGTAATTTAGGCATCTTTACTGAAGAATGTGCTACACATCTCAAGTTCTTTACTTCCTTGCTTTTTCCTGCACTAACGCTTGACTCTGTTCTAAAACATCTAAAGTGCATGAAAAAACAGACTTACAGAGACTTTCAAAAAATTGACATTTAATATATACACACAATATCTTTTCTGGAAAATATGATTTGACTGCATAACACCTGCCTGAAGTCATCCTAGTCCCTAAGTCATTTTTTTTTTTTCCCCTTGCAGCAATTTCTAATAACAATGAAGAAATGTTTCACCAACAAACCCTTAATGCTATGTTACTAGCTGGAATTCATAATTACATGGATGCATGTTCAAGTCTTAGCCTGGCCTTGACCATCTGAACATAACTTTGATCTGGAAAAGACATACCTTAAACACTTTGCAAAGTTGAGGGAAGTGTCTTCCGACATCAGCAGTGAATTCTTTGCCTTCCTCACCAGTCAAGCGACTTTACGGAGCAGGAGGGAAAACAAGCAACATTTACCTGTTAAATTGTTATCACCTACATAGCTTTAAAACTCTTCTAATGCACACTTTATTAGTAAGTTTAGAAATAGTGGTTAGGTGTCCCGATTTCAGCTAGGATAGAGTTAAACCAGGACATCAGGGAACTAGTTCATTCCTTAGGAAGTTAAAACAGAAGATGGTGAAGCACAGAAGAGCCAGTCAGCACGTGTTGCTTGACATACCAATAAAATAGCGTTATGAAGTATGTGCATGCTGGTATGTTGGAAAAAGCAAAGTGAGTAACAACGTATTTTGTGCTTATGGGATGTGAAAAACATTATGGTTTTTAATCTTAATATTTTAAGAAAAGATGGACTGGTTAACGTGTAAGCTTCACGCAACTCCTGGAAGTTGGATGAACTTTACGCAGAAGCACGTGAGCTGAAAGCACGTTCCTCAAGCGTTGTTCTAGATGCAGGCTCTGAGTTTAGGGGAGTTGGGGTTTGACACTTAGCAGCAGTGATGGCACATACCAAAGGCCAGCTGTGCAGAGGAGCTGCACCTGCCCCACAAACCATTAAGGACCAGTCCCACACAGCTCAGAGCAGACTCATGAAGCGCACTCGCCCAGAAGACGACGTGATGACTGCCGGCACTGCCTCTAGCCGCCAAGATTACTTCAGACCAGCCCCGCGCGAAGCCTGTGAAACCTCCCCCGCCCCCGCGCCCACCTGACGATGGCGAGGTGCGCGTCCGTCAGCTCCACCGGCGGGGCAGCCGGGTCCTCCAGCGTCTCCAGCAGGGGCTGCAAGCCGGCGGCGGCGCTCATGGTGCGGCGGGCCGGGGGCCGGGCCTCCTGCGGCGCGGCGAGCGGCGGCGGCCCCGGCTCCGGCTCCGGCTCCGGCTCCGGCCCCGAGACCGCTGCCCCGAGCCCCCC